>JACXGJ010013412.1:0-16303 GCA_016801105.1 Esox niger | reverse complement strand
CCCCATGCCCGCCCCCATGCCCGCGCCCGCCCCTGCGCCCGCCCCTGCGCCCGCCCCCATGCCCGCGCCGTGTGAACTCACCGGATGCAGTGTACCGGACCTGCCGTACCGCCGTGTTGAGCTTGATGTCCAGGCCCTCGGCCAGGGCCACCGGGACGCAGGAGTAGCCGTTCCTCACCGTCAGGTGGCTGCCGGTGAACTCAAAGTCATCGTCCTGCGCCGGAGAAGGGATGAGAACAGCTTGTTGGAACAGGGAGTCTCTCCATTACATCCGGCAGAGGGTTGACTTATGTTTGGGTGACATGGTGCCAGGGGCCGCAGCTAAATGCGGAGTCCCGCTCTATGCCTTCTCATGCCGGAACACTGTGGAATGGATCTCCTAGGTTCTAATGACACGGAGGCGGGTTCCCTCCGGTCTGGGGGTTTAAATGCACCTGATCCCAGTGTTTCAGCGACAGGGTGGACAGAGGAGTGGCGTTGGCAAACTCCAGGTTGGCGAAGTGCCAGTCGAGGATCTGCCGGTCCCGGGACGACAGGTACACGTCACTGAGGAGAGGTCAAAGTTCATCAATTAGGAAAGACAACAGGACGACGACAACAGTCCTTTAAGTTGGAGGGGGAGGTGTTACCTGGGAGGGTTGGCTTCCAGTTCCTGTAGCTTCTCCTCCAGTTTAACCTGCATCTCCACCAGCTCATCGTACTCCTGCAAGATAGAGGAGACACTGGTTGAAACACTGTGGGGCAGGCACAAGTGCGTCTGTCTGTCTGTCTGCCTGTCACGCTGAGTGAAAGTCCAGGGAAATAAGGGTGAGCTGACAAAATTAATGCTTTTAAGTGGAGCGGAACAGACAGACTGATGGACAGCCAGTTAAAACAGGCTCACACATTCTGGCCAATTTTCCCTTCGTTTCTCCAGCGACCAGCCGTCACAACCCGACAAATACATCAAAAATGTCCAATGAAGGAACCATCTGCTAAGCCTCTGGCCGAAGGTATCCCTCAACTTAACCTGTGTTTCAAGCCAGACACACCAGACTGAGACACACCTCAGAAGTGGCTTTTCAGGAGGTTGATCGACGACAGATGACTCCACTTCAGACAGCAGCTGTGTTTAAACTTGCCTCCCGAAAATACACTTCTGAGCCGGAGCTTTATCGTCTTTAATGACACACACACGGGCGAAGCGTTTAACCACTCTGCAAACACTCCGCAGAAAACTGATTCCCTGTCAGATGAGGACATTGCCTTGCTATACAGCCGTCCACCTCCCCAGAAGAAACCCTGACTAATGTCAACAGGGTTGTGAAAAGCCTGGCCAAGGTGCAGTGATCTTTCTCCTCACAGACTTAAGCTGCCTGGCTGTCAGTGGATTCGGAGGTACGCCTGGGTCACACAGCAACACAAGGATTCAAAACACACAGCGAGGTTTGGGTCAGAATGGCTGAAAAGCAATATGTATTAAATGTTTTGTATGTTCCAGTTGTTGGGCAGACCTAAACCCAAGCAAAATGCTTTGTCAAGGCCCGAAACAAGCAATTTGTGCAACTAATCCTACAAATGTTAGAACAGTTCAATGTGGAAACGTGATTCAGATTTCAGAGAAGTGACAGATCAACAACTGTTGTTCCACTTCTTCACAGGAACACTTTGGGTGTTGCATGACTTTGCATATTAAATTCAGTTGACACATTGTGCCATTTCTTCCCTCAGGCTGCCTATTTTGTTTTCAGTGCTGGAATGTCTATTTTTGACTAACATCCGTAATTAAGGATCCACAATGTACTGGTAAATTATCCAGCATAAAGTGATAATGGAAAATGAAAAGGTTTGTTTCAGATGTTCATTCCACAAGTATTAAAAATATATATTTTGACTGTAACCATAACATCCAAAAAGGCTGGAATGGCACATTGGAAATTGCATGAAAATGTGTAAAAGAAGGGTTTAATTCAAAACATACACTGATAGCACCATTAATTGAATGAAATTGCATCTGGAGGCTAGAAACGGCAGAGCGTTCCAGTAAACAACAACTGATTCCCAGCATGCAGTGCTCCCGGTCTCTGAAGGAAGCGCCACACTGCACAGCAATGGAATGAGCTGGTTTTGGAAAGTGATGAAGGTGTTGTGTCATTACTGGCAGCAGCTCCCAGCCCACGGTGGGGAACAAGTTGACGGAGGCGATGAGCGTTCAAAACCTCGTTTTGTTCCTTTCCACTCGTAAAAACCCCAAACTAAAACCCCATTACCAGTCGTCTCTCTGCGTGAAGCCCTACATCGGACCTTGCTCCCTGTGACACTACGGCACTGCCTTTACAGCGGATCGGTTTGACCGGTTGACTCGTGGTCTCACCTTGCAGAGCGCTGTCAGGTCGCGGTGCTTGCTCTTCACCAGGAACTCGGCGGTGATGTCTCTGGGGGGTTTGACCTCACTGGCCTCTTTGTGCTGCTGGTGCAGCTCCTTGACCCTCTCCTTGGTTGACACCATCTGGCAAAGTAAAGGAAACGTGTAACAGCACGCACACGCAAACACACTAGGGGTGTAACGGTACACAAAAGTCACGGTTCGGTGTGATTTGTACAGTGGTAAAGATATGCTATAAATAAAATTTGTTTCATATATTCTGAACTTACAAAAACGCGGCCCATTGCCACTCCAGTTAAAGCAGCACCAGGTAGGATTTTCTTTAAACAAGAAACTATTACAGCATTTTGAAATTACTCACCGGTCAGAAAGTTGAGAATTAGATCTGAATAATATGAAAACTAGAATTACCTGGTCCAAAAAAAAGGACTAACTCAAAGAGCTCAATGTTATGGTTGGCCTTGATAATGTTAGCTTAGGGTTCCTGGTTGCTAGCTATAAAGAGCTGGTCTAAGACTTGGTTCAAGTTTTTGTAGTGTATTCTGTAGTAGACCAGGGAGGAATTGGCAGTTTGTCATCATGGTCTCTAGCTGCCATTATAGTTTCTTACAGTAAGCAAACTTTGCTCCTGCACTAATGCTATACAGATCTGGAAAATATTAAGCTCCTAATTTTTCTTAAATCAGCAACTCTGCATGTATGGCAGCCATTCCATTCCTGTGTCTCTTAAATTCCAACACAGGCACACCTCATTTTACTTAATGATTTGGGGATTTCCTGAACCAAATCTTATATAATAAGGTATAAGTATTAAAACCACTGCTGTGATCATTACTATCCTCTTACAATAGTACCAGCTGGATGGCAAAAACAGTCCAAGTAGTACCTCAAAGGCCGTTTAAATAAAAAAAGACTAATTCAGGGTGAAGACGACTGTCCACTGACCGAGATGACAGTCAACTCATTTGAATGTCACTCAACATCTATAGGATGACATCAAGTGACTTAAAAACGAACGGCAAACAGCAGCTGGGGTGAAGTGCACAGCGAGGACGGTTTGAAACGGGCTCCTAGGAGCAGGGCTGAAGTCATGCAAAGCTAGAAAAAAGCCCTTCATCAATGAGAAGCAAAAAAAAAAACAGGCTGAAGTTTGCAAAAAAAGATCATAAGGACCGGACCGCCGAGGGGACAACATTTTTACTGTAGGGGACAACAATTTTTTTTTACTGAACAAATCCGATCTAAGTGACCTTTAACTGGGAAGCCGTCATTTTACAAAACGGGAGACCTGAAGGATACAGGAAGTCCTCAAGCTCTGGCTTGTCGTTTGTGTTTGCCATATTTATTTACGAGGCTGCGTGACATGTTCTCGGCCAGTGGTTCCCAACACTCGCCTGCCTGCCCCAGCCATTCCATCTATTATATGTATCTCAGAGCAAGATCACCAGGAGAGGTTTGGGAACAACTTTTCTAGGCTACTTCAGTTGCTAAGTTACAGCTCCAAGATCCCTCTCCGGGGGCAAACAGAGTTCAAAATGTTTCCCACACAAAAATGTAACGTGGTTCAAACTAGACTATATTGATTCTGATCACAAGGCGTACCAAACTGAACGACCTGCACCAAACGTTCCGGATGGAAACGTGACCGTTACACCCCTAACACACGACACACACAGACCGTCCTCGGGCTGCTCGCACTCAGTCACCTTGTTCAGCAGCTCCTTGAGATCCTCTTGGGTCTTGACAATCTTCTTCCAGTGTTCGATCTGCTCGTCTTTCACATGTTTCTCCTGCAATCTATTTTAACCAGACAAAAGAACGCCTCAGAAATGACATGTGCCATTTAGGAAGAGGGGATTATACATTTTAGCAAGATAGGACAGATTGTCCGGGAATTTGCATCGTCCAAAGCGTTCTACTCACTGGATGACTACCTCCAGGGCTTGTCCCAGGGAGACAGGCTTGTTGTTCAGGAAGTTGAAGTCCAGCTGGTGGCTGAGATAGGAGGTGGCCTCCAGCAGACGGTTGAACTCCTGCTCCACCATCTCATCCTTCTCCTTGGGAACCTGGACGGACAGAAGACGCTCATGAAAAACCACCGGGTGTTGGAATTCGTAGACCTCGTCCCCAGGGGGTTTCAGTCTCCAAAGCCCTCAAGCCAAAGTCGGCCTAACTGAGAGTGCCGATTTCATCGGTGTGGTCAGACATTAGTTGGTAGAGGGAGCCGATACCCATGGCTTTGGGACTCCCTTGGAAAATGAAGGCCTAGTTATAACTCTTACACAAAGTTGGACACCAGGACTGGGAAAGATGTTACAGAATTTGATGTTAACCATTTGCTGGCATCCAGAAACCTGAATTTGGCAGGGAAGGACCAAGTAAGAAAGCGATCCTTAATTTTCTTTTCAAATATAAAATATACCTGGAGTAGAAAGTACATTTTACCATTAAGGCATCAAATCTGTCTGGAGAAACCAAACGGCTTTATACACACAGACGATATGAAGACAGAAGCCTCACTAGGCAATCAAGGACACACTCCTTTCTAAAGTGGTGAACCAGACAGGTACCTCATTGTGAAATGAGAGCGGAACTGAAATGAATGATTAACAACAGGTGAACAATGTTATCATGTATTAAAATCCAAGACAATACATACGCTTGTGCATCGTTCCCCCTGTAGAAGTCCAGTGGGCGGGCCCGGAGACAAAGGAGAACAAATTAGATAAGATTAAACAGGTACACAAACACAGCTTTCTGGGTCAAAACTGAAATCAATTAGTGCAGGAAGAAACCAGCTGCTATTTCCTTAACTACCAACTTGGTTCAATAGGCCACAGAGACACAGAGACACACAGAGACACACAGAGACACACAGAGACACACAGAGACACACAGAGACACAGCCTGAAAATAAACATTGACAGTCGTTGCTTGACAGTAATTGTATAACATATATCTAATGTTTAGGGGACACTAATGTACTACAGTACTACTTTCGGTGGAGCCCGGTCTCGGACAGGGGAGGAGCTGCTATTGGTGACACACTGGGCTAAACGGCTGACTAACTCCACCCAGAGGGTTGACTGCACACGGCAGGTGACCAATGTCTAACCAGAAGACATGAATAACAAAATGAGGGAGTTAATTTGGGGGGAAACGGCCATCAAACCCTGCTACAGAGCAGAAGGCTCTCCAATGGCAGTAGTGTCACGTTGGAGGTTGAGGCATTGTCATACACCACAAGGCAAAGGTGACATCACAATGAATTACTCATTACTGGCAACGACTAGGGGAGGCGGTTAAAACTTGGTACCTGAAAGGCAGAACAACTCTGATCTTTTTTCTTACAATTATTGTCAAAAAGATCTGATTTTGTGAATTGTTTTTTAGCGACCCAAACCACTGCATTTGTGGCGCATCACTCACAGCTTGACCGTTGGCTTCGTAGAGAGGGCACTTCTGTTTGATCTTGGCCAGCTCCATGTTGACCTGCTTGCTGACCACAGCCATGGGATTCCCTCCTAGAACCCAGACCAGACAAAAACGTAAGGACGGGCAATCAGCACACGCAGACACGCAAGCAGAATGACGGATTTCAAAATAAGGCAGCTGTGCGCCACTTCCTTCCTTCTCGTTGTTTTCACATCCAGTTTCTTTTATGAAACAAAAGACAGTGGTACACAAGTCTATGTGTTCATTCTTCTGAGAATATTGGTCAAACTTCATTTCAGTCAACAGTGCCCTCTGTTGGTGAGAATCAGGTAACGCAGGCACAATGAACAATTCACAGTAGAGGTACCTCATAAAAATTGTGAGAGGAGTTAAAGACCCAGTGGAAACAACATTATATTTAATCATCTAAGCAACCAGAGGTACTGATGGTTAAGGTTTACACATCCAATTCATCCGTACTAAAGTGGAAACATTTCAGGCACTTTAAATAAATTCCCCTCTGGCTTTCCTGAAAATCTCAGAGGATTCCTGAAATCAAGAAAGCATAACCAGGAAACTCATAATCCTCCATCCAGGGGATCTGAAAAACAGGGTAATGTAGCAGGGTAATGAGAGCAGGGCAATGTAGCAGGGTAATGAGAGCAGGGTAATGTAGTGAAGGGCGCAGTTTGTCCGTACCCAGTCCTGTCACCACCATCGCCCCCAGGTCGGCTACGTAGTTGCCCTTCCGAAACGTTGCCACCCTCCCCCCGACACGGTCCTGAGAGGAGACAATAAAACTATAAATGAACATAGTCACCGCGTTCCCATGCCCAGTTAACACACAAGGAAAGAGTCATATGAAAACAAATCACACCAGGTTGAGATCACAGGCTGGTAAAGGTATAGTGTCTTGTTTTAACCAAATCCAAGAGCTCAGCCACCTGGAACTGAAACACCAGCGGTCCAAAACAAGCTGTATATTCATGATTAGTATCAACATATTAACTAAAGGGTAACTGAGGGAGCGCTGAATGTCAAATGGGAAATATGCATACGCAGCAGGAATAGTCCTGTGTGCCGTTCGTGTTGGGGGTGCTGTTCACCTACCCTGGCCTCCAGCACAGTCACGTCCATGCCGAAGCTCTGCAGCTGCCTCGCCGCCGCCAGTCCTGACACGCCCCCTCCGATGATGATCACCTTCCCGGTCTTCTTTGCTGCTCGGACACGGTACGCAGAGCGGTTGAAAAGCCTGTGTGTGTGTGTGTGTGTGTGTGTGTATGCACGGCTGTATCCAGCAGACAGCATTAGTCAAATGCACTCACTTGGCAGAGGCTTGACTCGCTTGTAGATGCCAAAGTTGATGAGGCCGTGTCTCTCCAGGTAGCCGTGTACTCGATGGACCAGCACGGCGTCGCTGTTGTACGGGGCTTCGAGCTGCTGGGCTGTGGCTTCGAACGTCAGCTGGATCTTCGGGTTATCAAGCCACAGTTGGAGCTGGAGAATTGAATATGCCACCAATTCAGAACCACGGACACAATTACATGGTTCTCCATAAGTAAGTTGTGTTAATGAAGTACGTGGGCGTGGAACTGGGTGTGTGTTACTAGAAATGCACAAATAAAACAAATGATTGGCCAATACCTACCACAAACCACTAATACCCTGATACCCTGACATGGATTAAATAATAAACGTTGCTTCTGATGACGCTTTATATTTGAACAAATGTAAATACAATCCAAATGGCTATTTCTATGTATTTTAATGAGAAAAGACTCTCTGAAAAAAGTCTGATAAAGAATGGAATTTCTTTAATTATTTGATAAATACACATTCCTTTAGTGTAATTGTGCATTATACAATGCCTGGAAATAAATGTATTAAATAAGGTAGTTAAGGGATTTAACTTTCTTTGTTAAACATTGGACAGAGAGTAATATACTAAGGAGCAATGTGTTTAAATTAGCTGTGTTTCTGCAGAGTGTTAAGTGCTCTGACAGTTTGCAACCCTAAAAGCACTTCACTCTTCTAAGCAGGGAATCAAGGTAACTTTGGAATAGCAGAAAATGTGCCAGATAGATTCAAAATGTTGGCCGCCAAGCCCTGGTCCCTTTACACCATAAAACACTAAATGAAGGAGCATGCTGTGCTAGAAGTTACAATTCAACTTGGTCTCAGTCTTGGCTCCTTTTTTAAAATGATTTATTACGGTGGCAGCTATGGTTTCTGCCATACCGGAGCGCCGCGGTAACATGAAAACCGCGCTGCGTCCCCAGCCCTCACCGTGCGGTTGCGGATGTACAGGAAAACCTTCTGCGTCTGCTGAGGTCCACTTATGATGTCTGGGAAGCAGGCAGCCTCCTGGGAAGTCATGCGGTCGTGTGGCAGGCGGCTCTGGAACGCCGCTCCTTCCACGCCTGGAAAACACACACACACACACACTCCACCCTCACCGCCTGTCTCAAAACATACACACTCACCTTTCACTGCCCAATGTAACACTCACACTCACGAGCACGCCCTTTCGCACAGTCCGACTCACACTCACCAGAAGGCTCCTCTGGATCGCTGTCCACCTCCTCCTCCACTGGGGGCGCCGGTGGTGGGATCACCTGCTTGCGTTCTTTCTCTGCCTTGGCGTTTCGCTCCTCCTCCGAGTAGTATTCGTCCTCCGACAAATTGGCCAGGCTCTCGTCCATCTCGCGGTACTCCACCTGCAACAAGAGGCACAATAAACGCTCCATTAAAACCAAGTTCCGGCTCACCTGAGATGAGGTGACAGATCAAGCTCCCTGGGCTGCTCTAAATCACTGACTGGATAGCCATACGACTACATACCGTACTGACTGGATAGCCATACGACTACATACCGTACTGACTGGATAGCCATACGACTACATACCGTACTGACTGGATAGCCATACGACTACATACCGTACTGACTGGATAGCCATACGACTACACACCGTACTGATTTGATGGCCCTGCTTATACATCAATGCTATGATCACTGCATTAGCTCAGTAGTCAACGTGTATTTTGGCCGATGGGGGAACGAGATTCTCCCATTTCTCTCTAAGATGGGGGGGGGGGGGGCAGGTGTTATAGGTTGCTTACTTTTGACCGCTTGCGGCGACTTGTCCTACGGCCCTCGGCTGTGTCTGGGTCCACTCCACCGGGCCCGGGGGGGTGGGACAGCGGGGGCCCACCAGGCTCCCCGCTAGGGGAGGCCCGCTCCTTCTTCTTGATCTCCATGGGCCCGGTGGCTGAAGCAGGGGCACCCGCTTGGGTTGCAACGTGAGTCTCTGGGGCCCGCTCAGAAGCCCCGGCTGCCGAGGCGGCGGACGAGGCCGAGGAGCCCGTGTCTGATTTCTTACTCGACAGCATTATGGAGGAAGACAGAGTCCTCTCCTAGAAAGAAGGACCACAACAGTGAACATGTGCCAAGTCCATTCACTAATCCAGTTTTGGTTTGCGATGCGAGGCTTGGGACAGGGCTATTCAACTCCAAGCAAGGACAAACAAAATACAGTGTAGTGAAAAAGGATTTGATGGTCTATTTCTGGACACTGAATGGTATCAGACCTAAAAACCAAAACCTAATTTTGGCTAAAGGGAAACGGAATGAAAAAACTACTAAATATCATCACAAATTCATTCATTACAGAAACTTCCACAACACGCAAGGCTGAACTGCTTTAACTCCAGTTAGTGGAGTGGATGCCAGCCTTTTAGCTTTCCAAAAACTTAAAATGTGTTTAACCACATTTTAAGATGACTTTTCTCTTTGTTTTGTATTAATGTCTCTCTTCTTGACTTGGATGTGCTTCAGCTTCCCAACAGCCTGTCATTCTTCTGAAGATTTCTCTGATGGAATGGACACTGACCTTAGCTGGGGCGAAAGAGCCCTTTAGATCCCCAGATGCGGTTCTAAGTTTCTTAGTGACTTCATTTGTTTTACACATTGCTTGTTTAGCAGGACGGCCACTTCTAGGAAAGTTTACTACTGTGCCGAACCTTTTCCATTTGGACAGTATGGCTCTGACTGTAGTTCGGTGGATGCACAGAGCCTTAGAAATGGCTTTGTAACCCTTTCCAGACTGGTATGCGTAGACAACTGTTTTCCGGAGGTGTTCTGGTATTTCTTTTGCTCGTGGCATGGTGCTGTTTTTGAACGTGTATGCTGCCTGATAACCAAAGTTAGTCAGATTTATATTGGACAGGGCTGTCCCAAATCAGGCATGATTGTTTGCCATGGTATTCAGACACCTGACCCAAATAATCGCTTTCATTGGGTTGCATTAACTAGGGGGCAATAACTTTTTCACACCTGAAGATTGCATATTTGATTACTTAGCACAACAAACAAATAAAAAAAGCACCACATTTTGGTGTCATTCTCCCCCTCTACATTTTGCCACAACAATACCTGAGCAAATTCAATTTGAAAATACGCACAATTTAAAACAAATAGGGGGCAAATACTTTTTTCACGGCACTGTACTTATGTTTTTCCGTCCTCGTGATCAGCAACATTTTCAAACTTGAGGCACAAGGTGAGATCAACAACTACAATGTCAAACAATATATACTCGTTCTTGGCTTTTAGGGCCAGAGTTGAAGAGCCGTGCTCAATGAAGGATAGTGTTGAAGAATTTTCTAAAAGTAGATGCGTTGTGGTTTAAATAATAAACTGTTATACAGCGTTGCATTTTAGCAACATTTCAGTGTAAGGAGAATGATAATGACGATGATCAGATGTTCAGGACAAGACAAAACGTGTTTTTTTCAAGGCAAAACGATTACAGGTAATGCAGTTAAGAAACAGAATAGGTAAGGTATGGAAAGAAACACTTAACTATACAGTCGTTTCGATAAATCGTGTCGTTTGTCTACATGGTCAACAACCATTTCCCAGAAACGATAAGTACAGCTACAATACATTTATTTCAGGTTCTATAACTTATTCGACTTCAAAATTGCTGTTTTCTGTCATTTCTCCCTTTGAATACAGACTAACTCTGTCCAGCTCGTTCTACATAACAGCTATTGTTTCTAAATACTGATATCTACTTACTGTTGGGACTTGAAATCCACCTGCAATTCGCTAAAATGGTTGCAAGCCTAACGTACATAGCAAGCTAGCTATATTAAGTATGTATTTAGGTGCACTAGCTAGGTGCGTTGACAGATGTGCATGATGTGATATATGTAACAAATGTAAGGAGGCTTCAAAATAACCTTGTCTTGTTTTACCCATTTCTCCGGGCACCTGGTAATATCCATTCAAACACTAAGAAATAAAGACAGAATCAGAAATATGGTCATGAACAGCATCTAGGAAATGTCTAGCTACCCTACTTAGCCAGCAGCCAAAAAGGTCCAGACTTATTTACACGTACTAGCTTGTTGTTAGCTAGCTCGAAGGAATTAGCTGGCTAGCTAAGTTAGCTAGCTTATTCATAATTACGCATCGCTATTTTTAAGTAGTTAGCTAGCTAGTTACGGCTTGATTTACAAATGTATATAAAATAATACAAAAAGTAGACAGGCCAGAAATCTAAATGAACAAGCTTGTTTCATTTAACTTTTTCGGTGGATTCGGTAGAAAATGTATGGGAAGACGAGACTGAATGCACCAGTCACTCAGTCGATTTCATTGCAAGCCATCTGCCTGACGAAATCATGCCGCTAACTAAACTAGTTAGCATTAGCCATCTTATGAACCCACTAGCAACATTAATTGTATCTGATCTAACAGCGCAGATTATATATATATATGTGTAATATGTGTGTGTATATATATATATATACACACATATTAGTTAGCTAGTTATATAAATGGTATACATGTTAACGTTACAGCCATCAGACTCACTAGTTCACCACTCTTTAGCTAGCTAACTAGCTAGCAAGCAGGCTAACAATGAGTCACACTGAGCAGGTGAATCGCGTCCGTATGCTAGTAAACGTAAAACAACTACTCGTAAAAACACTGTAAATCCATCACATAAAATTTCATTTCGCAATTCAAGCAATTATGTGGACGTTAGTAGCAAACGGAACAAATACAATACATATTTTAGGTAGATACCTCTAGATCTCCGCGATTTGTCAACACAAAGGCAAATCGTCCTCTCGTTGAGTAATATGACCCGCCCCTCACTGTCATGCTATTGGTTAAGGAGGTTAACGTCTGTGGGCTCCTGAAAGCAACGATTAGTTATGGATAATGACAATCATCAAGGAGTGACCATTTTTTTTCCAGGATTGGGGAATTCTCAATGGATGTTGCTAACTCATGCGCCCTTACCTGAAATATTTTTGAAAAACGTAGAAGGTATATCGAGGACAGGACAGGCGAGAGATCCAGAAGACTATATCATGAAATATCCTATAGGAGTCCTCATCCAATAGATTCAAAAGTTTTTGGAAACAACAGATATCTTGTGAAGCCAACGATTTTAAACAATATGTATAATTTCCATTAATTCACGAGGCTTTGTTTTAACCTAGATCAAAATGAAATATTATATGGAGACGATGTATTTTTCACCCGCTAAACATGCTGTCATTTGTGGGGTTATATTTAAAAGACCGCAATTTGGAATATGTACAATATGTTGTATTGCTCTCACCCGTAAAAAAAAAAAAAAAAAAATCATAATATTTTCCTACTTTGTCTGCCGAAGTGAATAGTAATTATATACTTAATCCCTAAAATGAGGCCCTTTAGAAAAAATACAATTCGAATGGTGAGTGACTTGATGCAAAGTGGACACTATGCGCATTCAATGCACTGTTATCTTTTACTGATTTTAGTAATGACAAATAACAAAACAGAAGAATATTATATTGCCATCTACTCCTCTTCCGTCTCCGGTTGCGCCGCCGCCTCGCCTCGAGCATTTCTCAAAGGAGGCAAGAGGAGGAAGGAAAGAGGACGCAAAGTGAATTGAGAAATCCCCGTGTTATACCACCAACTTACCACCGCCCTCGCGTGGCAAAATCTTCAAACACCGACAGACAGACAAGAGGTAAAAAGGCAGGAAGGAACAGGTAAAGGTGTTCTCTGCAGAGCAGTACTTGTTTTAGTTTATCGATACGCTCATACTCTCTATTGTGGAAAACTTGGTAAACTGATTTCATCTAAAAAAACGATTGTTATTTTCCCGGTGAAACGCGTGAGTAGCCTAACCTGTTTTTGTGTTAACCTTTAAGCGTGAAGTGGGATTTCAATGTCTGAACGTAAGATCCTGGCACACGGAATTGTTCTCACAGCTTAGCGTTCTGTTTAATCAAAAATATTTACTCACCTTGCTACAGTTATACTTTTTGTAATAGGCTTTACTTATGTTACATTTAGAAATCTACCCTAGTCTATGAGTTTTCAAATGTTTATGTATGGAAATATAAGTCATTTCGAGTAACATACTGTTCATTCTTCTAGCTGGTGTTTGAGGCAAACAAGATACTGTAATACGTGTGGTTGTAGGCCTACTGGTAGTTTAATACTTTTCCCAAATGTCAGTTGTGTTTTTTAAATCTTGGTATTAATTCTAAAGAGTTGTCCTTTTCCACAAATGGAAATTACTCTAAATGTAAGCAGGTTTCTGAGGATGTGCTAGATCCATTAAAATGGGGGACTTTGAGAAAGATTAAATGTCACACGCACAACACATGGCCTCTAATCATGTCCATGTCAGTGCAACTGTCTAGCAGGCCATCCTGCTAGATTTTTTATAATCCGTTGATATGTGTTTTTCTTAGGTCATCCTGCATGAAAAATCCTACACTTGTTGGCCCAGTCTCACTTGGATAAAGCGTCAATAAAGCCTATCCATACTGGGAGGGAGGAATGCCGAAGAAGGAGCTAGAAACGGCCAACAGGCCTGACAACACAGCCTTCACCCAGCAGAGGCTCCCGGCCTGGCAACCCATTCTGTCCGCGGGCATTGTCATACCAGGCTTTGTGCTCATCGGCCTGGCCTTCATCGGCATAGGCATTGCGCTCTTCCTCACCTCACGGAACATCCAGGTGCTGGAGGTGAGTGTCACTGATGTAGCCCGACATCGTTAATAAAATGGTGCGTTTCAGATGATACAACAGCTTCTGACATTTGGGTGGATGTTAATCCTGGCCAGTTTTCTCTTCTCCATTCATTCATTCATTTCGTCAACACCTTTGCTCAGTGCCATATTCCCTAGATCAAACTCTTCAGTTATTGTGGCGCGTCCTCTACCACTGTTGCTATCTGTTAGCAAACTTGTTTACGATCTCAACTGACACTTGGACGGTGGGAAGGGACTGTGTCTGGCACACAGCATAATGAAGGTGTGAACTGTGATGAGTGCTAATCAATATTTAATTGAAGGGTGCATATTTGTCGGCACAGATGGATTACACTGGGGTGGAGACCACCGCCGACTGCTACAAGTGCTCCGCCGGCACTTCACCAAACTGTGTGTGCAATCTGTACTTCACTCTCAATGCGACTTTTCCGGTAATGTCCCATGGGAGGTACTCTCCTTTGCCTATTTGAATTAGCACAGAGGTGAGGTTTTTTATCGTATGTGAGCTGCATCTAACGGAACTCTTGTTTTTCAGGGTACCGTGTATTTCTATTATGGTCTGTCCAATTACTTCCAGAGCCACCGGAAGTTTGGGGCCTCCAGGGATGACTACCAGCTCTCAGGGGACACTTACTATTTTACGGTGAGGAAATGTGTGGCCAGTCATGTAAGAAATGCGCCATGTTCTGTGACTGTCATCAACGGCTCCCTCCCTTTTTCCTCCCGCAGGCGCCTCTCGCCGTCTGCGCTCCCTACCAATACGATGTCAACAGTAAACCCATTGTACCATGTGGAATATCCGCCAACAGCATGTTCAACGGTACATTCATCGCAAGTCATCCATCGCACGCCTGTTAGAGCCTTCCGTAACCTGCTGTACTGTGTCGATGATCTGTTTCACTAGTAATATTTCTTTTTCTTCCTCGGGGCAAAAAAAGACACATTTAAGCTCTATCAGCTGGTGAATGGGTCAAAACCGGTTCCTTTGGATGGCAGAGGAATAGCCTGGTGGTCCGACTACAACATCAAATTCAGGAACCCTACTTCCAACCCACTAAAAGATGCATTCAATGGTGATTGTCCATCCAGACGGGTTTGCAGTGGCTCATCCATGAACCCGTCTTCCACATATAACACACGGTCCATAACGGTGGACGTCGTTCCAGATTAACCTGTTAGTGTTCCTCTCATAGGGACCGTGAAGCCGCCCTTTTGGTCCAAACCGGCTTATGAGCTGGACATCACTGACCCATCCAACAACGGCTTCTTGAACCAGGACTTCCTGGTTTGGATGAGGAGGGCCGCGCTGCCAAATTTCAGGAAGCTGTATCGACGAATCACAGGGCCTGATTATGCCAGTGGACTGCCTCCAGGGAACTACACTATTGAAATAGCCTACAGTATCCTTCATTGTGTGTGTGTGTGTTTGTGTGTTAGGTCTTACAAAACTCATGGGGTCAAACTTACTCCAATTCTTACTCTAAAATGAATTGTTTATTAAAGGTCCAGGCATTGTTGGTTAGAGTTAGGTTAGGATTAGGGTAACGGTTAAGATTAGGGCAAGGGAGCATACAGTTTCTTTTTTCTGGTCCCCTTGAGGTTAGGTGTACTAACGTGTGAGTGTGAGACGGGGCTTTAAGTGGTTTGCCTGAACCCTGACGAACACAGCAGTTCTATTTTCAGATGTCATAACAGATGGTTCAGACATTATGACATTATATGACCATTGCTGTCTGTTAATATTTAATCCAATTGTTCCCGTCAACAGAGAGAACATGTACTGAATTTGGAAGCTTTAACAGAAAATCTGAAATAATATTTATTTTCATATTCTTCTGTGTGTTGTATTCCACTCCCATGGGGATTGACTCGTATTACAACAGATTTGATCTCAATTGTTTCCTTGTGCATTTCTGCTCAACTGGTTTTACATGTTGGGTGAGGCTCTTTTCAAACAGGAGAGAATGTCAGAGTGTTACTATGACTTGGCTCTTGGGGGTTGGGAAAAATGCAAACGCTAGTTTAGATGAAAATGACCTATGCAAATATTTGTCTTGTGTGACCAGCACAACACAACAGCTCAATCAATGGTAATCATTTTACAGTAAACCTGTGTTGGCAGATCCTGATTACAGGGAAACTATTAGGCATGTGTAGCTGACATTTCAGTTCAGTCCTCTCCCTCTCTCGGGTCTTGCTATTGTGTGGTCTACATCTCATGTGTGAATGCTAAGTTGGGTGGTCTACATCTCATGTGTGAATGCTACGTTGGGTGGTCTACATCTCATGTGTGAATGCTACGTTGGGTGGTCTACATCTCATGTGTGAATGCTACGTTGGGTGGTCTACATCTCATGTGTGAATGCTACGTTGGGTGGTCTACATCTCATGTGTGAATGCTACGTTGGGTGGTCTACATCTCATGTG
>JACXGJ010013411.1:0-16305 GCA_016801105.1 Esox niger | reverse complement strand
ACCCCGTCCAGTTTCTAAATGGCACCGGTACACCCAGTCCAGTTTCTAAATGGCACCGGTACACCCCGTCCAGTTTCTAAATGGCACCGGTACACCCAGTCCAGTTTCTAAATGGCACCGGTACACCCCTGGCCAAGAAATGAACTTGATGAAAAAACATATGCTGTTAAGACAGCCCATCAGCATCTTCAAGAACATCCCAACTAGCTGTATTAAGGCTTGGTAGGGAAAGAGTATGGCCTCAGACCAGAAACCACTATGAAGGCCAGAGTGGACTACCAGCACATCGCTAGTGCTGAGCATCCTTACGTAAATGCCTGAGAAAAGACAAAAGATTATCAAACATTATCAATACATGGACTGTTCCACCTACTACAGTATAACCAGTGATAGCATTTTATTGCCTTGTATTGTAAACATTTAGTTTGTGTGTCTATTGTAATTTGTTGTGTCACTGTGCATATATTCTCATTCTTCTGAATTGCATTGTCTGGGTTGTACTTGTAAAAAAGCAATTCATGTTAATGCAGTAGTTGTTGGTTTTGACTGTAATAAATGAATACATTCTTCATTGTTATGTTCACCCTATGGTATAAATAGCTTTTTCTGTGAGGTACTTATAAATATATTTTGGCACAGACACTTGACTGTTGACTCTATTAATTACAGTGAGCTTTATTAATATTATTTGTATAGCAGATTGATTATTTTTTCTCAAAAGCGAAAGGTGAGGCCATTAACTTCAACTATGTAGCTATCAAATCTGTCTGGCATATTAAATAATACAATGGTGAAAAATACAGTAATCTTTAGTCTTGATGTCACGATAGTTGAGTGGTGGGGAGGAGGAACCAGGCATAAGCAGAGCGGCAGTAGATGTCATAGTTTAATCAAATAAACACCGAGCACATACAGCACACGGAAGGACAACACGAGTTAAAACCGAGACCACTGACATAAGGATGCCATACGGAGACAGGGAAACAAATGAGAGGAGCAGAGGAGCAACATTTAAACACATACTAATGATTGATTTGGGACCTGGTGTGAGTGATTAGAGACAAGACACATGACAAGTCTGGGATGTGTTTGTAAAAAACGGGAAAGCGGGAAATGTGGGAGATGGCGGCGCTATCCGTCACCGCTTTTAACACTGCTGTACATAACTTTACGTTAGAATAATGTATCAATCCTAGTAACTTATTAAACGTGACCAATGTATCAAAATAATTCAGCATTTAAATATGACTTTTTATTGTGTATTGGCAGTTTATAATGTAAGAATTTGACAACACAGGGGGAAAGCCAACATTGTACTTTTTTCTTAATACTTACCTGCTGTTTGATATTGTGAGATATTCGAATTGCTTTTTTTACATGGAGACATGGTTTCCTTTAGGTTTTGATCTCCCGTTTTTGTGCTTCCATGAAACTCCATGTTAACACAGTGATGTTTCCCTCAAATATAAACAGTAGTGTAAATGATGGACCCCTTTTTAATGCTTGAGTTCTATTTATGAAAGATAACTAATGTAAACCATGTACCAGATTGACCTGTGAGTACAGCATCTGGTCACACAACAATTAATGGTATGCATTCTAAACTCCTTAACTCTAAACTTTGCAGATAGCCATTATTGATTTAAGCATTTGACATGTATATTCTGAGCATTTACTGTACAATAGGGGTGGTTAACAGCCGGTATTATTGTTAAGTTCACACATCAATGATTGCTTTTCATGCTATACATGACTATAACTTCTGTACATCTGTACATTACTAAAGTTGTTTCTTGGCCTGAAATCATGACTAAAACATGTATATAAAAAGGGTATAAGATGGATAAGCAATCTTAGTACAGCCAACAACTTCTTACTGTCCTGTGGATATCTCATGGACAGCCTTCCGCTAGTTCCTGGTCTGCTGGGCTTCAGTTTCAGTACCTTATTGATTGAGTAGATCATTTACTGAATCTGGTTGAAAGCAATCCTTTATTGTTATCCAGGAAATGATCAAGTTAATCTCCGTCAGAAGGAAGTTGTGACTTCCTGGAGACAAGACAAAAACACATTCCAATCAATCAGTCATTGAATAGTGTGCCTAACGATGGTAAAAATTGGGCCAGATCCACTTCCTTTCTCATACTTTGACTCACATACAGTGTCCTGATCCACCAAAATGGAAAGGGCAGCAAAAGAGCTTAAACACTGTAAAGCAGCTTCTGTAAAGCAGGTACCAGATTGTCACACAGGAATATACAACATTTGTCCTGAATGATTCCTCACAAAAAAGGGAAAACAAGCACCATCCAATGAGATGTTTGCTTGAATTTGTTTTCCTTTTTGGTGTCCCTATTAAAGTGCAGTCTGGGACTTAATCGAAAACTAATTGTTTAAACCTCAAATTGTTTAAAACGAATTGTTTAAACCTAAATATACTTAATATATAAGAACAATCATTAACATATCTCATTTTGTCAAGAAATTCAATGATTGAATGGATGTGGTATTGATAGCATGTGGGTTGGGGAATGCCTGGAGGCAATGTGGCCCAGTATGATTGGATATGGGGGAAGTCGTTTTCACAAGGTTTGGGCTAGTGGGCAGTACTTCCAGCAAAATGCATAAGAACCAGACTACCCTAATCCGAAACTGTACTAAAAAGATGAGTAAATACGTAAAGTTTCAGACTGAGACTGTCTGTCAGAAGTCTATGGGAGAAAGCTCTTCCTCTAGCTGTTTGTTTAGAAACTCTTGGTACCATAGGGAGGCATGTGTCTTGTGACTGTAGCATACACATTGCCTTTAAAGTAAAACCTTAAAATCAGCCAGGGTAGAGAGGTTAGTACTGGAGTAATGCAAAAAATTGCTGTATTTAGCACTAGATAGTTCATTTTCTTGTACTCAGGGTAGCCAGACAGAAGAGCATTGCAATCAGGTTAATACTGATGTCAGAAAGCGGGGATTTGCTTATTTGCATAATTTGGGATGGAGTTGATTTTTAAACTCCATCCCAAATTATGCAAATAAGCCAATCCATGATTTCTGACATTTTTTGCCATGTTCTGGAGACAGAAAATAGCTGCTCTTGAAACATTTTATGTGTCATTTAGACTGAGATTAGGATCCAGAGTAACTCAGAGGTCCTTGGCAGTTTTTTGGTTTCTTGGTATCTAAAATTGACATTTCATGTGACCCACTTGCTTATGTCTGAAACACAGTTTTCCTGGGTAGGGAGATTTAGGGCTTCGCCATTTTTCCCTGAAATGAACAGCTTTGTGTCATCGTTAGTGAAAATGCACACTGTATTTCCAGATGACATCATCAAGAGACCATCAATATTAAACAAATGTTCAACTTTTGGTCAGTACATTTCAAATGTCAGGGGACAAACCGTCCGCACATACGAATAAGTATGTTTCTGATAAAGATTGATGTAAGCCCGGCAAGAACGTGTCCGCGTAGCTCAACATGGGTTTCCGATCCCTTCAAAAGAAGGGATCAATTGTTGTCAAGGCAGCACTAAGGTCAAGAATCCCAAGGACAGACACAGAGTCTCGGTCTGACACATTTAAAAAGTAATTTAGTGCCTTCATGAGAGTAGTCTCCTTACTATGGGGGGGTGTAACATTGTATTGGAGCATTTCATAAATATGAATTGTATGGAAGCCAGTGAATTGCTGGGCGACAGAGACAACCAGAGCGACAGAGAGACAGACAGAGACCAGGACAGAGACCTATTTGTTAACCAGAGTATAAATGTAGCTTATTAACATATCTTTGTAATGACTAGTTAGGGTACATGTCCGTCTAGGGTCAATTTGAGTTTGGGTTCAAGGTCTGTTCATGTCTGCATAGCCATTTAAAAGTAAATGAAACTGATTGGCACTATTTGGCTTGGCTCTGGTAGTCCTTGGATATTTCTGAGACCAGGTAATCTCCTTGGACCCAAGAATACCAGTATTATTGATGTGGAGTCAAAGGAAAGCCCTTGAGCTGGTGTTTAACATTGAACCTGGGTCCAGTTTGTTTCTGATAGGTTTGGTCTACACTGGGCAGCAGAGTAGACCCAACCTTATGATAGGTTAACGAAGGCTGAAACATGACCACCACGGTTTAAGGTTTGAAATGTACTGTATAGATCGGGCAAAGAAATACCTGAAGACAGATTCAAAGGTTTTATGGACAAATTAAATGAGAGTGACTCTTGATGGACCAGATGAATGGGCCCGTGGGTGGATCACTAATGGACACTGCACCACTTCAGTCAGACACCAGCCAGGTGGAGGAGGGGTACTGGTGTGGGCTGCTATCATTAAGGATGAGGTAGTTGGACCTTTTCGGGTTGAATATGGACTGAAACTCAATTCCCAAACCTACCGCCAGTTTCTGTAAGATACTTTCTTCAAACAGTGATACAGGAAGCCCTCAGCACTTCCTGTACCAGAAGGCCAAGTTCTTTATGCAGGACAATGGCCCATAACATGCATCCAAGTACTCCACTGCTTGCCTAGCCAGCAAGGGCCACAAAGATGCCCGAATAATGACCAGGCCCCCTTCCTCTCCTGATTTAAATTCTTCTGAGAATTTGTGGGCCCTTCTCAAACGTGAGATTTACAGTCAGGGAAGACAATACACATCTTTGAACAGCATTTGGGAGGCTGTGGTTGCTGCTTCAGCTAAAGTTGATCATGAACAGATCAAGAAACTGACAGACTCCATGGATGAAAGGCTCATGGCAGTTAATGAAAAGAAGGGTAGCTATATTGGTCACTGAATATTTTACAAAGGATGAAAACGTTTATAAATTGTCATTTGTGTTTTTTATTTGTTACACTTACTTAAAAAATTTAGAATAAACGCGTAAGTTGGGAGACTTTTTATATTAGTTGCCTAATAATTCTGGACACTAATTGTTGCTGATGAATTCTGCATTCTTATGTATTCCCCTGAGAAAGATCAAAACTCACTTTTTCTTTGTTAAACATTCAGGTTTGAAGTTCAGTTATATTTTGGACTGACATGAAGCATTGTGATTGTTCAACAAAGAAAAAATCTTGAGAAATACGAATTGTCTAATAATTGTTCACGCCGTGTAGCTACCCAATTATCAGAGACCTATTTTGACTCAACAGCGCCACTTTCACAACAAGAGGCCAACAATTCTGGAATGTATCTTAAATCAGTCATTTGGTTGAAGATGGCTGGACTACACAATGCATACCTTGAATAAAGCAAGCTCAGCCACGTGTGTTTTACTGTACAGTCATTTATCTTTCTGTCTAGGAAACCAAAAGGTTTACCTGGCCGGGTTACCGCACCTCTCTGGAACCACGGTGCTGTGGCACATCTTACTGTACCTTTAAGAGGTATGACATGAAGAACTACAGACATAGTTTTTCAGGAGTTCTAGTATTTCATGCGTTTCCCGCGCTCAGTTGAGCAAGCCGGGTGTCACTGAGTACATGTTTTGACACTTATACCCCTGCAGACTGGTTTTACGCTTTAGTATTTCGGTGCTACGGTGGAGGCGTGTCTGTCCTACAAAACAAATGTATTCCTCTACAAAACTCTATTTACGGCAACTCTAATATACACAGTCTGTCGAACGTTGAAGATCTATTTCACCTGCGCACCGGATCTTAGACCATAACCTGTTAAAATACATTTTAATTCCAGACGGTAAGATACTGCAATTATTATTACTCCTAATTGATAATATTTCTTATGGTCTGTCGATAGTCTATTCCATGGGTAACTATAATAAGCATTGATACAAATACAATTTGCGGCTTAATAGACCCTATTTTGCGCAAGAAAATTTAATTTTCTCACTGTTAGGCATATAACTAATGCATAATTAGCTAAATAATGTTTTCGATTATATTCTTATTTAGCGACTTCAGTGAAGTTATGTAACGTTATCACGAAGCATACTTGGGCTTTAATGATTGATATTAGTAAGTGAATAAAATCCCTATCATTATCACAGTGTAAAATTATTTTATATTTATTTTATAATGAATAGTAGTAGTATGTATTTGTAGTGAGAGTATTGGTAAAAATAGTAGTAGTACAGTCTTATACATAGACATCATGTTTCATAATTTTATTACATTGATAAAGATTATATTATTTCCCTTGCCGCCCTATTTGTTGTGTTCGTCTGTGTTTATCATGTATTATTTGTTTGATTTTCAACATTAATTATGTGAAAACGCAGGTACGCCTTTTGTCTCATGAGTAGCTGCTCGTAAGTTTACCAAGTCGTGTGCTTCAGGGTTTCTCTGTGTGTTGGGCACAATATGTTGTCCTTGGCAGTTGTAGTGCAGCATAAGGTTGCGATTCTGGAAAGACAACTTGGTCAACTGTGGTTATGTATATTTCCTGGGATTTACGGATAATCTAGAAATGTAATGTAAAAGAAGTCCGTACATTTGTCTGTGCATGTTTCTCAATATATGTAATGATGATTTCACGTGACAACTACATGTGGTTTCCAGATCCGGCTGCAGAATGAAATGACTAAGGCGGCATTTTTTATAAATGAGGGGCCATATTTTATTCATATACTATTTGCAGTGTTTGTTGGAAAACACAACTGGAGGGGCGCAGATTCTTTCTGGAGCCGGGCATGGTGGTTTCTCACATTTTCGCATGGAATATTCAACGTTTCACATGTGCTTCTGTAATCAGAGGGGTTTGAAACGGAGTCTCCCAAGCCTGTTCAGTTCACATATCAATGTAATCAAGTTAGTTGCAGGATTTAGTTATTAATCAACATAACATGCAACATCTGAATCTTCACAATTTCATGTGATTTGCAGTGTACTTTATAATGCATTACAACAATATTGTCATCTTGATTTGGTCCTAAGTAACGTTTAGCAAAGAAAAAATAAAGTAAGATATTTAAGTATTTGATTTATTTTTATATTGATAAAATATTTTTACCGGATGAAGTTATGAATTAGATCATTTTTCCTATGTGTTTTGTAACGCTTTGAGACCATGCGCTTAATCCCCATAAAAAATAGCATGCATTAAACTCTAACCCGCTTACTACAATAGCCTTAACCCTACAAATGAGGTACACAATACAGAATTGGATGAAATAGTAAAACAGGGACTGATTTGCACCATTTTCAAAATTACTGTCAGGCATTTTTTTTTCCTCAGCAGTGCATCTTTAATTGATTTGGAGTTATTTTAGATTCTTTAGTCTTTAGAAAGTTTTTCGATGTTTTCAGATAATGGGCCTTGAGTCAAGTTGGTTCTTCCATTGGGGTGGCAGGACAGACTAGACTGAACAGGAGACTGTGTAGTTGGCAACCATGACAAAGCGGTTCAGGAGAGGACTTCCAGAGCATCTTCACCTTGTCAAGGTTGAGCTTGTCAACATTAAGGTGGTAGGAAAATAAATCTAGCCTGGGTTTTATCAAACATATCAATGACAGGAGGGACCATGTGGCAATATGACAGAGCCAAGTAGCTTGGTGTATAGAGAGGAGCAGAGGACCTGGATCCGAGCCCAGGGGGACACCAGAGGTGAGAGTCCATGGATGTGAACCATGTTTCACATGTGACACTTCCTGTAAGCTGAACATGTGAGGTTATGTAAGATCTTCCATTTCCAGCCGTGTTCATGTTATATACATTGAATGATTTGATTCCTTACTGTAATTCCCTAACACAATCACCTCACTACCGTCACCTTGCAGAATATATCATTTTAGTCCTTTTGCTTTATACCAAGTGAGAACATGGCACTGTAAAATAGTTCTGCATGACTAAGTATTTCTTTTTTTGTAGCTTGTGCTCTCAGGAAATTGACAAATACTGTATGAATGTGTATGGTAATCTGTAAACCAAATTCACTTGACTGAATCTTAATTACCAGTCATACAATCTTTATAAAAACATTTAAAACACACACACACACTCACACACACTTGTCTTGACCACGGTAGTCCAAGATGCCGGCTGTACCATTTCTTTCATGTTGTTATGTATAAAGCGTCCGTGTGAATTTAGCTGACACCTAATTGATCTATATGATGCCCTGCTAGAGGCACAGACAGTTGTGTTGGGCGTGTCTCAATGCACAGGCACCCCTTGACACCTGTAAGGTTAACTGGGTTCTGATATCAGCCACTCTAGTGATGTGGCACTAAGTCTCACAGTAATCACTGTCCAGAGCAGTAGATTCCAACTTAATTCCAGCAGGCAGTGCCTGGTTGCTGGGATATGCCAGAGCTCCCACTCCTTAATAGTCCATTAATGTGATTCTGCAGGACTTGGGAAACATCAGTGGCTTGCATCTTGTTTAAAGAACCCAGACGGATGAAGTTGCAAGTGGATGTCTGGAGTGAATGAAACAGTTCTCTGAAGCACAAAAGGCAGAGTGTGTCTGCCTGTGTTTAGTCAATGCTTGTTCAAAGGCTTCTATTTTTGAAGTATATAACTTGAATATGTCCAATTATCAATTGTCTTATGAACATGGCTTTATCATTGTCTACCTGGTCACTGGCTTTTGTTAATTTAGTAAGCCTCCATGAGTAAACAAAAATAATTTGTCTGCATTGAGGCTTTGTTGTCAGAGAAAAATTTACAGGGAAATAAAGTATTTTATTTGATAAGGGGCTTGTCTTATAATCAGAGAAAGATGATAATGTAGCCTGTGGTGAGAAGTCAGACATTGCTGTGTGTCTTTATGTGTTGAGGCTTCTATCACCCATGAGCTAACACTCCTTTTTACATTGAGGAAACCCCTTCTCTGTGTCATGCAGAAGCAGCTATGGCAGCACAAGACAGGCCTAAGTCTGCAGGGAACGCTTGCTGCTCTAGTCTATTGCAACCTCTCGACATTTAGAAACATTCTGTTTCAGTGGAGCCTGGTTTGACACTGGCAGTCGTGTCTGTAGCAAACTCGCCAGGCCTTGCTGTGGTTGGGGATGGCCTGTGGAAGATGCTTATCTATTAATTGGACTGTCCATTTGACCACTGGGGATATAATCAAGAGACTGAGTTTTCTTGCAGTAATTTTGCAAATAAATGAGGGTTTTGTTCCATATAAAAATACAGCCTAAAATCTGGGAGGGGGAACAACATACCAAATCAAAAACCTTTTCTATTTCTCTGGCCTCTTCTTTAGTCACTCTCTGGTCTGGTCTCACGCCACAGTTGTGGGTCATCTTCTAATGATGAGCGTGATCAGAGGCTGGCCGTAAGAATTGCGATTGCATTGTGCAATGCCGGATGGTTCTGAAACAGAACCCTGTTATGGGTGCATTCAATGTATTCAGTGCTACGTGGAGTGTAACCTTGGCGACAAGGTCTTGAAATACCAGCCCCAGCAGTCACGCCTGAACCATGGTGGGTATCGATGCAGACATGTAGTGGTGGTATTTCCAAGGCTCGGCCTGATAGGAATCAGCCTATGATAGTCAGATGCCCCATGTCTTGCCTTCCTCCGCTGATTTCTCAGGAAAAAACATGTACAGTAGCATCAATAGAGCTGATAAATAAATAAATAATGTACAGTAGCATCAATAGAGCTGATAAATATAAATATAATGTACAGGAGCATCAATAAAGCTGATAAATATAAATATAATGTACAGTAGCATCAATAGAGCTGATAAATATAAATATAATGTACAGTAGCATCAATAGAGCTGATAAATATAAAAATGATGTACAGTAGCATCAATAAAGCTGATAAATATAAAAATTATGTACAGTAGTATCAGTAGAGATGATGAATATTAAAATAATGTACAGTAGCATCAATAGAGCTGATAAATATAAAAATGATGTACAGGAGCATCAATAAAGCTGATAAATATAAAAATTATGTACAGTAGTATCAGTAGAGATGATGAATATTAAAATAATGTACAGTAGCATCAATAAAGCTGATAAATATAAATATAATGTACAGTAGCATCAATGGAGATGATAAATATTAAAATAATGTACAGTAGTATCAACAGAGATTATAAATATTAAAATAATGTACAGTAGCATCAATGGAGATGATAAATATTAAAATAATGTACAGTAGCATCAATAGAGATGAGACCTATTATTAAAATCATATGCAGAAGTATTAGTACTGTTCAATAGGCCTAATTCTGCTCCAACCCATCTATTTCTGGGAGCAATCAGATGGACTGCAACCATTTGTTGGATAAGTCAGATTGTTTGAAAATTTTTGCGACAGGGAATCCTCCAGGGGCTGTTCAAATCCAGACTCCTTACAGAGAAGAAACTAATGTCCATTGGGTTGACACAGTGTTTTGAGAGCAGAGCAGGTCACACTGGAAGAAGGGCCTGCCTCAGAGGGCCTGTCACCGGACCATCAGCGGACTGGCTAAGTCAGGTGTCCCAGTGTGAAGAGGCTTTCCAGTTGGTGCCAAACTGACCACGACAGTCTAGGAGGGCATGTCATGATCTTCATCTCTCTTAAATCCATTGGTAGTGATGAAACTATTCCACCGGTCTCAGTACACCTCTGTGATGGACACCCACAAAATGATTAGTCTGGCAGTGTCTCTAAATCACCCTTCTGTCTCTCTATTTCTATCTCTTTATAATTCTAAATTTGTTTTTTTGTAGGAAGTTGACAGCAGAAGCATGCTAAGCCTCACTACTCATTAAATGGATGTGACATGGGTTGTTATAGTGCTCTATCTGTATCTGACCCCAGCTACTGAGTTTGAAAGTCTGCTTATTTAATGTCTGATTATTTAATGTGTGAATATTTAAGCTCAGTGAAGCTAAAACCCCTTTCCCTGTTCCAAATTCCAAACCTCTGTTTAGTATAACGTTCGTCATGGAGGCTGATTATGAGGGCTCTCCTCCAGGCAGAGGGACCTGCCTTAAATAGATCTGATGTTCAGGAGATCCTGTAGCTTAGATCCTCTTACACAATTTCTCACTAGACCAGGATGGAGACAGTCACATCCAGTGTGTGTCAAAAATATGAATGCCCTTGACACAGGAAGAAGATGTGAAACACAGTAAGAAGACCTAAAACACAGGAAAAAGACCTGAAACTCAGGAAGAAGATGTGAAGCACAGGAAGAAGATGTGAAGCACAGGAAGAAGATCTGAAACACAGTAGTAAGATCTGAAACACAGTAAGAAGAAGTGAAACACAGGAAGAAGATCTGAAACACATTGAAATAAACATGTACATCGGTGTACTAAAGACACCTCATCTACCTCATCTGGTGATGACAATAGTATGTTACTTCTCGACAGTCTCTTTTTCCAACTTTTTTTATCCTCTTCATCTGTATTTTAGTCTGTTGGAGTAGGTTTGCTCCAAAATAAACCCCTGTTCTGTTTGCACTTATTCTCACTATGCATCTACACATTGTGAGGCTTCCCTCACATTTAAACTGTCTTAGAAAATTACTCCACTGATTAATCAGAATGCAACAATTTTCAGGGTAGCCCCCCCTCAATAATCTTATGTGTATTGTCAGGTCTGCACTCAGGTCTCGATCACTCCCTGTTCCAACCCCTCTTGAATGCAGAACGCCCTTGCCTTCTCAAGCCCCTGCACCCACTCACTCACTACACTTACCTTGATCACTCCACGTCTTCGTTCTCTTACCTGCACACCCCACACTCCTGTGTTTGCCTTAGCCCTTGTGTACCTTCACCTGTGTGCCTTTTTTGGATTATTGGATTTTAAACTTTGCTTGTACCTTTGACCACTCTTTGGTCGCTTCTTCTAATATTTTGCTCTCCAAGGTTGGAAACAAACAAGCTGGCTGCCTGGAGGTCCTTACAGTATCCATTGCCCTCACATTTCAGACAACAATGTGATGTGTTATTTGCAGGCTACCTACCACCAGTCCAAGTTTTGTATTTTTTAAAGCATACTATTTCCTTTACTCTCTCCTTACAAAGTGGGGTGTTAGTGTTTTGTTATTACACATGACCAAAGCCAGGTCAAGGAGGTTCTCCAAATACAGAGGAACATGATTCATTGTCTTCTTCCAAGCATGTGGTCAAGTAAGCCCAAAGTCAATGTTCAAATGATGGAGGGAATATCCTGCGTCATCTCACTTAAGTGGATTGGGGCAGGTTAGTGCTTCTTCACTGGGCATGGCTTTTTACTCTTGCAGCAGTTCAGAGTCCCACTGCAATTAAAAGCAGACTCTGTGACATTACGTTGATGCAGAAAGTAAACAGCTAGTAGGTCAATTTCTGTAACGACTACGTGTTGAAATTCAATGCACAACACCGCGGTTTGGGTCCCGTGTCTAGCATGCCGTTACAGTGTGTAGCCAAGCCACATGCCAATCTGGTTGTGTAAGCCCTTCCCTGGGATATGGCTCACAATGATCTTGAGATCCTCATTAAGGTCCTTTATAATTCATCAAATTAAAATGGAACCTAACATAATATTGCTATTTGGTTATGCATTTGAAAGAAACAACTTTCTACATTATTGTTTACCTCCTGTTGAAATAAGAACTTTGTAATTCATCAAAACTCCAGGTTGACTTTTCATATTTGGGCAGGAGTACAAGTTGCCTTCATTGGACGGAGACCAACTTATTTGCAGTTTTTATGTTGTGGGTTTTGTTGAAATCAAATTTGTTTCACTGAGTGGTCATGGATTTGACTCCCTCTTAACTTTTGTGAAAAAGAATCTCCATATCGCAGCCACAACCTGTTTTTAAACATACTTGTTGCAGCCACAACCTGTTTTTTAAACATACTTGCTGCAGCCGCAACCTGTTTTTAACATAGTGATCTTACTGAGATTTCTGTGCTAAACAAATTGCTCATTGGTGGCTGTGTGATATGCTATTTAAGCGGTCTTGTTTAAAGGGCAGTTGAATATATCCCATATTTGTTTGGCATAAACAGTAGGTGTTGTTTATTAAAGACAAACAATCGCTGATTTTTTTTTATCATGGTATTGATAGGGTTAAGTTTTCCTTCCTTCTCATTGCGATCACCTTCGGCCGAACCGGTTCCGGCAGCCCAGTCTCTGGACACGGCCTCTGACAATACCAGCCTTCTCTGGCAACAAATAGGTAGTCCTTGAGAGGTGACTGTGTTTTTGAAAGCAAGCTCAGTGTGTAGCTGTTGTGTATCTGAACGTACGGTACATTACAATTCGATCATCACGGGCTGCCAACTTTTGAACACTAATTGAAGGGAGATGGCCTTTTTTTAACGTTGTTGCTTCCACACTTTGTACGTGAGTCTGGGGTACGGTTCTAAAAGCATAGTTCTGCAACATTACATGTCAAGACCCACATGGCAAGACCCATGACTAGTGTAAAATAGCACAACAACAATGAAATGCAGCATAGGTAGAGGTGTCTGGGGTTAGGGTCGCTTGTAGTCGGTCTTAGTTCTTTGTCACCCACATGTACAGTAAGGCTGCCTTCCCAGTGAGAGCCAACACCCTCTCCCTCTTTTGGAGAACAGGCCTGTGTTTGTGGTTATAACCTTCACCTGTATTCCTGATCACCGTCCCTATTTCAGTTCCTCCTTTGCTGTGTACCCTGTCAGCCTTTGTTTTGTTTTATCCTGTGTAACGTTTTATTTTCAGTTTTTTTTGTTAAAAGTCCTTTTCTCCCAGTGCATTTGCCATGCCTAATCCCTACAACATCATAAGATGATTGACAGCTTTTCAGGCATTTAAGAAATAGACACGCTTTCTTACAGTTGTGCTCAAAAGTTTGCATACCTTTAATTTCTCAGTGATTTCTTAATTTTTCTCCAGAGCTGTTTGTACCATTTGTATAGAAACCATGAATGAGCAGGCAAACACACGTCTTTTATTTCTCCTGGGATTCATATTCAGCTGTAGGTAAAAAAAATTACTAATCCCGGTTCAAACATCTGCATACCCTTAGTTTGTAATGCTGTTTATTGCCTCCTTTAGCATCAATGACAGCATGCAATCTTTTGTTATAGTTGTCTTTGAGTCCCTGTATTCTTGCAGGTGTTAAAGCCGCCCATTCGTCTTGCCAAATGCCTCCAGGTCATGCATAGTCTTTGGTCGTTCAACATTCACATTTTTCTGCTGTAACCTTTGGAGGATCAACTTGGCCTTGAGCTTTGGGTCGCTGTTGTGCTGGAAAGTCCAAGAACATCCCATGCGCAGCGTTCATGCAGGAGATTGCAAATTGTCTGCCAGTATTTTCTGAAAACATGCTGTGTTCATCTTGCCATCCATTTTCACAAGATTCCCATGCTTCACAGTGGGGATGGTATTCTGTTCACCTTATGTGTCTGTAAGATGGCCAAACATTCAAGGGTATGTAAACTTTTGATCAGGGCCATTTGGGGGATTTTTATTATCATTATGATTTAAAATGGCCAAACTACTGTGTGATTATGAATGGCTTCATATGATCACTATCCTTAAATAAAATTAAAAAATTTGCAGGGTCATTGATATTTTCAAAATATTAATGATCAAAATGTGAAACTCCAATTCTATGATCTGGAACAATTATTTTAAATAAATGCACTGATGGTGTCTTTTTTTGTCATATAAACTTTAATAAATAAATTGTGAACAAAATTAGAGCATTACTTTGTTCATATCATATTACAATCTGTTTTTAATGTTATTATTAATATGTTAATAATATATAATAAATTAAACCAATTTATTTGTTACATTTACTGCATGTCTGGCAATATGTGTTTGATAAAAATAATTCAACAATTTCAGGAATGGTAATGCTCAAGAGCATTTCACAGTGAGTCTGGGTTCCCCAGACAAGAACCATTTGGAAATCAATGGCCTTCAATACGTCAAAACAACAAAATGTTGTCACCATGTCAATGGACCTAGCGGGATAAAGCTCTCTGGTGCTCCAATCATCTAATTGGCCTTCATGGATTTTTTTTACACGAGTGCTTATTGTATGGGCTCTTTAACCCTAGATCTAAGTGACTGTACTTGACTGAATGATCAATTCTGATCAATTGAACAATCATTTGTCCTCCTCCCTTGAGGCACATCCCCATTGATTCCGTGGCATTATGCTCTGACTTCCATTCCACAAATCAATCCACCACGGAGTGTTTGTTTTGATATGCAATGTGAATGTTAACCACATCCATGTTGTTCTGTTGACCTTTAGGTCTAACTGATTTTGTGTGTTCTTTTGCAGGGTTTTGGCTGTGGGGTGCTGATCGTCTGATCCATGGCCTGGTACTGACTTGGTGAATAGAACCCAGGAGCCCTGAGATGATGAGTGGCCCGCCTCCCTGGCACTCATCTAAGGGATGAAGACTTCTGCTTTCCTCTTCCTCATTCTGTCTTCCTTGTACAGAACTATGGTGTGCATTCTCCCATTTTATTCTGCACATTCAGGCCGTTGTAAATGAACTTGATGTGATTCTCCTCATTCAAGCCGTAAATGTTTGTATTGTCATTTCATGCCGCCATTGTTAGCCTGCTTTGTCCTCTGAGGCAGACATTAAATGTCCTGTATTGAGTTGTGTTGAGATGTTTCCCTGTTCTGAATCACTTCAGGTAATGACCATCTCATTGTGCTTTATAGAAGCCATCGGAAGCTAAACCATAACAGTAATGAATTAAGCTTCACATCCATGTTTGGTGCAGCAGGTTTAGTGTACAAGGTCATTCTGAGAATTGGGGTTAACCGCTGACCCCCCATCTGTATTGGGTTTGTCACCAACAGCCTGTGTCGACAAAGACAGTGAAGGATATGGTGAAGGAATGGAAGAGATACAGGAACGAGTGCATGCAGAAAATAAGAACAGACCCCACAACCCCAGGTAACAGACACCTGTCCTGTGTGCAGACAGACAAATACAGGCAACCTGTATACATATCAAAATGGCCATCCAAGTGCCCTGCTCGACCAGCTGAGCTACACTGGACTCCATTGAAAACATTACCCATCCCCAGCCTACTGATACCCGTCCCCAGCCTACTGATACCCGTCCCCAGCCTACTGATACCCGTCCCCAGCCTACTGATACCCGTCCCCAGCCTACTGATACCCGTCCCCAGCCTACTGATACCCGTCCCCAACCTACTGATACCCATCCCCAGCTGGGTCATACCAGTCCCCAGCCTACTGATACCCGTCCCCAGCTGGGTCATACCAGTCCCCAACCTACTGATACCCATCCCCAGCCTACTGATACCCGTCCACAGCCTACTGATACCCGTCCCCAGCTGGGTCATAACAGTCCCCAGCCTGCTGATACCAGTCCCCAACCTACTGATACCCATCCCCAGCCTACTGATACCCATCCCCAGCCTACTGATACCCGTCC
>JACXGJ010013410.1:0-16366 GCA_016801105.1 Esox niger | reverse complement strand
GGGTGGTTTAGGGTGGGGGATAGTATTATCTAGTCCAGGGTGGTTTAATGTGGGGGGATAGTATTATTTAGTCCAGGGTGGGGGATAGTATTATCTAGTCCAGGGTGGTTTGGTGTGGGAGAAAGAAATTTATCTAAGGGAGCCTTGCAAATCAGTTGGTACCAGTTACTCTGGTGTGATTATTCTATTTTTCTATTTACACCCATCTATGTTCTAACCCCTCCCTCTCTTCAGTTTTAAGATGGAGGGGAAAACTAAAGGTTTGAAGGAGCAACAGCAACACCACAAGAAGCTCCTGGCCGCCATGCTGTCCCAGGATTCCTTTGACTCAATCAATAGCTCCGCCCCCTCCCTAACTGAGGAGGAGATTGAGGATGATGACGACGCCATGGAACTACTGGGTAAGACAGACAGACAGGTGTACATACAGTCAGACAGACAGGGCTCCGTCAGATAGACGGACAGAGAGACAGGTCAATAGGTTTGCTTTGTCTTCCGTCATCATGTCTTCCTATCGATGCAGACTGAATACTGATCCACCCATGCCAGCTGCATTAGCAGGAATAATGACTCTATTTTCATGGAGTGTCATTAAGTTCTGTATTTGGGTTGTTTGCTCTCTTCCTCATTATTGCTGAAGTAGGCTACAACAGCCAGGCCTGCTAAACATATAAAACATCATCATAAACACTGAACTCCATTACCGTCTTTTATGAATAACTGACTCTCAACATTACCGTCTTTTATGAATAACTGACTCTCAACATTACCGTCTTTTATGAATAACTGACTCTCAACAGTAACTGAAAACTGAAGGCTGAATTGGACATGGATTCATCCTTTACATTATAATCATTGTAATCATCCTTTACATTACATCAGTGTTAACAGTTGAACATCTGCCTCGATCACGATCACTGCAGTTACGCCCTGTGGATCACGTAAATGTGAATTCTTGGATCGCTGGTTGTCAATTTCAGACATGCAACCAGTGACCTTGGAGGTCAAAAGACACTTCCTGTTGTTGACATAAGCTACTAGCTGGCCAACTATCCTGTTAGCTTGTTTTCCTGAAGGGGTACTTCACTGTGGGAGGATGTATGTTAGTGTGTATATTTTCTGAACGATTTTTAGGGCAGTGAGATTTGAATTAGTGCAGAACGTTTTTCGCTCGCCAAACAACCCCAAAAATACATCCATGTGAAGTACGAGTCAGATTCAGTTTCAGAAATGTTCCTACCAGCCGATATATTAATAAATGTACTGATAATGATACAGCGTCAATATAGATGAACAAGGCGTCATCTGTCTTTCTAAAAGAGTACAACTCTGTGGAGAAGATGCTCCCTTTGGCCAGTCCTTCCACTTCCTGTCTGGGTACTGCTAACTAGCTTTACATAGCGTTCATGATGACAACACATTGGGTGGTTATCATGAACGATACATTTTTCAAAGCGGTCTTACATGATGATATTGAACCATAAATCTTTGAAACAGAGCTTTCCACTGATGATTGAAATGTGTTCAGACTGTACTTCAGTCAGTCAACTGCCTTTGGACAGTTTTATCAGGACCAAGACGGCAAATAAGTGTATTAATTCTATTAATTTGTGCCTTGTTTCTTGCTAAACAAACAGTGGTTCTGGGAACCGAAATAGTTGATGTACTGCTTATAGGGGTACTGTAGTTTTAGAAGTTCCAGTAATTACTGACATGAGGAGTTAATGGTAATGATCACATAACTACCAGCCTAAAACATGCTTGAGAAGTATCTGTCTTCCTGGATTCATTTGGTCTTGCTAGTTAGTGTGCACATGGACCATAATAAAACAAACTACAGGGGTCCTTTGACTTCCGTTGTTAATAGAGATAGTTGTCAATCCACCAGGCCAAGACAGTTTTTGGTATGGGCCAATTAAGCGGTCGCTTTGTTGGTTTAATACCTTGGCTATGTTACGTTTTTTTTAAGTGTTTGGAAGTGTTTTGCCCTACAGAACAGAACAGAATCAAACAGGAACGATTTCATATAATATATGATCTACTAGATGAAGATCCAGTTTGTCTCTTACTGTTACATTCTATTTGCTTCTGTTTGGCTGAATATTTAGCAACAACATGTTTGGTTTGAGAATCCTATTCTAACACCTTCCCACTAATAATAAATTATAAATTAATTAATGAACAAACAAATGAACAAACTGACAAACTAATGTAGTGTTTCTTGAAGTGTTTTTGTGATACTTAAAATGTAATTCCTGGACTTCACACTGAGCTCATGCCTTCTTTCTGATGAGAAAGGTTGTTGTCTCATGCCAAATTCTCTTTTCTTTCTATCTGATATGAGGCACTTTATATCTTTCTTTTTCCCCCTCTCTCTTTTCTCCCTCTCCACTGTCTCTCTTTTCCTCCGTCTCACTGTTGCACATCATTACTCTGTACTTCTGCTTCTCTCCCCGTTCCATGCATTGTCTTTCTCTCCCTCCCTCCACGGTTCTGTTCTGTGTAATCATTACCTCCAGCGCTTGGCAGTCAGGTGGGGGTAAATCACAGCTAGGGACTAATCCCCGGGGTGTAGCTCTGTTTTAATGGAATGTCTCATTCTTCTGATACCAGAGACATGCCGAGGGAGAAACACAACAGGACCACGGAACGAAATTGCTGATTCAAAGTCCTTTGTTTAAGGTGACAGACCTCCAGCTGCCTCCTATTTGATCTCCCTAAACTGATAGGATTATAAAAACTTCTGAGAAAATGTTTCGCTCTTTGCAAAATAACTTATTCAGCTGATACCACTTGTCAGATCAAGTAAGGCTGATGTTGCATAATAGAATAACACTGTGACTCTTGGAGACCGACTTCAGGTTTTACAAGGTCCTCTACAAGGTTTTACGAAGGCCTCTACCATGTTTTCACCAGATTTGACCAGGTCTTCTACCAGGTGGTTGACCAGGTTTTACCAGGTCCTCTACAAGGTGGTTGACCAGGTTTTACCAGGTCCTCTACCAGGTGGTTCACCAGGTTTTACCAGGTCCTCTACCAGGTTCTTCACCAGATTGACCAGGTCCTCTACCTGGTGGTTAACCAGGTTTTGCCAGGTCCTCGACCAAGTTCTCTACCAGGTTCTTCACCAAGTCTTACCAGGTCCCCTACCAGGTTCTTCATCAGGTTTTAGCAGGCCCCTCTCCTTCTCCTCCCACCACCTTCTCCTCCGCTCTCCTTCTCTCCTCCTCCCTAGTCCTTCTCCCCCTTCTTCGACCCTAGCTGCCCCCCTTTTTCCTCTTTTCTTAATGATCCCTCATAAATCTTCTCTTTTTAAGAGTAGGATTGCATCTGCCAATTTAGTCCTGTGCCCCATTCAAAGGAGATCTCCTATATGGTACATGTTGTCTAGCAGTGAGGCAGACAGGTCAATCGGTCCTCTGGAGTGTCCTGACAGACTGAATGGAAGGAGGAATAGAGAGACGTACAGGGCAGAAACAGTACGGCTCGAGGCTTGTTCATGGGATGTCATTTGTCATTTTCACCAGGTTCCATGTCTGTGTGTTTTGACAGACAATGCGTCTTGCCTACACGGCCTGGGAGTGAAATGCTCAATGTAAGATCTGTGTCTGATATTTTCGTGGCTTTAGAATAGCAATGTCTCTGTGTGGAAATGTGATTTTCATGTGCGACTCACACAGAGGCGTATTGATCCAGTAAAACAACTGCTGATTATCAGTTGCATCAATCTGCCACCCGTCACTGTGAAGTGGGAGGAGAAAGGGACAGAGCTTTTTGTTTGTGAGGTTATGCTGCCCTCTGGTGGTCAACCATGGACTAGCGCCCTAAGCGGTTCTGTATTCTGAATCTTGCCGGTTTAATGAGGTTTTTTCTGCCTTGTTGTATTGAATACTTCCCTCTCTCCCTTCTTTTTCTCTTTCGCTCATACTATCTCTTTCCCTTTGCTTCTACACAGATTCCCAGCCAAATTCACCCATCTCTTTTCAAGGGACAGTGAGAAACGCTCTCGCCCTCTTTCTCTCTCTCTCTCACACACACACACACACGCACATACACACACACACACACACACACACACACACACACACACACCACACTGCCAAACTGACCAGGTGGACTGATGGGATAGCTCTGTGTAAACGTGTGCTGTCACTGTTCTCTGTTTAGCCAAGCCAAGCAATCCACCATTTTGTAACACAGCAATGAGCTGTACTTACAACGCAGCGAGCATTTGGCTTGTGTGGCTGAAAGACAGGCCAGGAAACACTGTGACAAGCTCACCCCATTATTTCTATATGTCTGCTCCCTACAAGGAAAGGACGTGTGCCATCGACTTACTGCTTGTATGCTGAAATGGAATCGTTTTGTTTCTCCACACCAGGGGATCTTTGCAAGTAGCAACAGAATGATACCATGTTCCAGTGTATCTGGATGTAGGTGGATACACAGTATGACTGGGCAGGGGCCTGTTAACTCTTGATAGAATAATACTCAGTGCTCTGAGCAATTGTGGACTGACTGTCAGTGATTTCTGGTTCCTGATTAACTCATCTTTGGCCCAGCTTTTTTCGGTCTGTGCACTTTGATCATGATATGGGTTTTATGGGAACAGAGATTAGTTTAAATTATTGGATGGTTTGTTGTTTTTTGTGTGTGTGTGTGTGTGTGTGTGTGTGTATGTGTGTGTGTGTGTGTGTGTGTGTGCGTGCGTGTGTGTGTTTGTATGCTATCTTTATTTGAGATATATATGTATGTATTTGTGGCAAACTGGAAATCAACTTACAAGTGAGTTAATGTGGTATATGAACACGTTGTTAGGGATATAAACTTCCCCCAACCTGTGTCTGTGTTTGTGAGTACGTATGTGTCTGTGTTTGTGAGTACGTATGTGTCTGTGTTTCTGAGTATGTATGTGTCTGTGTTTGTGAGTACGTATGTGTCTGTGTTTGTGAGTACGTATGTGTCTGTGTTTGTGAGTATGTATGTGTCTGTGTTTCTGAGTATGTATGTGTCTGTGTTTGAGAGTACGTATGTGTGTCTGTGTTTGTGAGTACGTATGTGTGTCTGTGTTTGTGAGTACGTATGTGTCTGCGTTTGCGAGTACGTATTTGTGTCAGTGTTTGTCTTATGATTAACTGGATATGGATAAACAGTCCTCCTGGAGGCTTGGAGACTATTCTGGACAAAAAGTCTTACACTGTTATCCTCAGGTCTTAGCGGCTGTTCCTGGTATGACCTCTAGAGGGCAGTATTAACCCAGGAGGGCTGTTGCTGTTGGGTGTTGGAACACTGCACTCTACGCTCTCTGTCAGAGCTGAGCCCCTGTATGTCAGCCTGCCTGAGGTCACTGGGTTTGATGAACAGCCCATTGGTGGTTGTGATAAGACATTGCACTCTCTGATCTGGAGTGGGACTTCCTCATGTCATATATCCATCTGATTCTGATCACACTTTTACTGCCTCTTTCCCTCACTTTCTCTTTTATTCTCTCTCACACATATGTGCGTGCGCGCGCGCACACACACACACACACACAAACACACTCAGTTGTGTGTTTCTAACCTTTTGAAGAACAGAAAACAAATAAATACATATTCTAACCAAACCCTAACCTTAAACTAAATAACCTAACATTTAACACTAAGCCTAACCGCTTTGCCCCAGTGACTACATTTATTATATAAATCCCCTTTTACATCATCAGTTATCACAAAGCACTTTTACAGATACCCAGCCTGAAACTCCAAAGCGCAAACAGTGGCAGTTAATATAAAGTAGCTAGAAAGAACTCCCTAGTAAAAAAATTAGGAAGAAACCTAGAGAGGAACCAGACTCTGATGGGTGGCCAATCCTCTTCTAGTTGGTCCTAACCGTTAACCTAATGTGGAATCCCTAAACTCCAAATACGGACAAAAGCCCTAATTGTAAATTTGGCCTTAAACTCCCCCCTAAGCTGGAAATGAATGTTGTCCCCCTGAGGTCCAAATAAAAGATTTTTTATGATTTACTATAATTGTGAGGACATCTGGTCCAGCTATGATCTCTTAAACCAAACCCACTCGTGCACGTACACACATGCACACACATGCACACACTCTTTTCCCCTCTCTCACAAACACACCCTCCCTCTTTCTCTCTGAGACGTGTGGCTGAGAATCTGTCATGATTTTCAGAGGGATGACTGAGTAGGGGAAAGGAGCTGAGCTGTAATTACAAAATGTACGTTGGAACATATTTTCTATTACAAAGGCAAACAAATGCGTCTCGGTCCCCATTCTCTTCAAAGAGACTTCTGAGGAGACTCACCACAGTGGCGAAGCTTTGTGTTTAATACTTAATGAATCACACATGCTGTCGCTGACTGTGTGAGGGCAGGGAGAGTGTGGGGTCTGTCCCTCTCTGTCTGTCCCTGCCTCCCTCCCTCTTTCTCTCCCACCAGCAGAGGGATGGGGGGGGGCTCTATGTAGATCAGGTTCCCCGTTTGTGTTTTGAATGTGAATGGTTTTATTGGTGTGTTACGGCGCCTAATCTCAAAACAGTCCCAGGTCTCTGTTTGATCCCTGCTATGAATAAAAGGACAGATACAGTTAAAGTGAAAATTACGCCTTTAGGAGAGTAGCTTGTGTGTGTGTGTGTGTGTGTGTGTGTGTGAGTGTGTCTACATATGTAAGTGTGTACATTACTGCATGTCCTTACCAACTTCTGTCAACATGAGGTGATGAGCCTGGAGCCTGAGTCGGTCGCCCCAGTGACATAGGCGGTTGTCTGGACGACAGGATGTTTCACTATGTTGCCGTTACAGGCCTTTGCATCCCAAATGGCGTGCTGCTCCCTACACAGGGCACTGTGCGGGCCGCCATTTGGAACACAGGGCTTTGTGACCTCCCAGACGCCGAGCCACAGTTCTGCATGGACAACTAGGCCTTTCCACAGAGTGATGGAAATACCATCAGATGTGACACAATGTCTCATAGCCTCCAATGATGGGGGGAATTTACGTTTAAACAGGAGAGTGTGTTTAAGTACGTGCCTGTGTGTGTGTGTGTGTGTGTGTGTGTGTTTGTGTGTCTTTGTCTGACTTGGGGTTAAGTTTATGGTTAGTATTAGGGTTAGGGTTTGGGTAAAATGGTTGTTTTCATTGGTATTAAATTGCTGGTCCTCGCTTTGATTGTAAAACCGACGTGTGTGTGTGTGTGTGTGTGTGGTGCGTGCGTGCGTGTACGTGTGTGTATGTGCGCGTCTCCTTCGCGTGGCGGAGTGTGGTATATAATTCCTCCACCACACGTCTGTCAACATATTGTCACAGAAGGTGTATATTAAGCTATTTGTGGAATCAATGTGCTAATTATTACTTCAGTTCTTCATTTAGAAGAGAGAGACAGTCAGTCTCCATTATAATGATAGTAAATCACTTGGAACGAGGCAAACACACCCACATGCACTGGTGTCTTGACATTTCATTTACCTATTAAATAACTAAATGTAACCCTAACTTTAACACAAAGCCTAAACCCTAAACCCTACACCCTACACCCTAAACCCTACACCCTAAACCCTAAACCCAGAAGCCTAAAAAATACTTTGTCACCATGTTTCCATGTAATGCCAGGACATTTTGGTGAATTTTCATCCTGTGGGAAAACAAGGACACACACACACACACACACACACAAACGCACACAGTGAGAGAAAGACACACCTGCACACAGAGAGTGAGAGAAAGACACACACTTATAGTTGGAAAAAGACTACACACACACATAAAGACCCCATATGTCTCTCGTCAGCTCTGCTGTGTTTTTGTACAGTGAATGATTGCAGGACAGAATTCCTCATTGCTTGGACCTCTTTGTTCACGTCACATCGCTCAAATACTTACCTTCCATGCAGCCTTTCCCCTTTGCTGTCGTCCGTCTCCCCTTTGCTCTCATCCACCTCCCCTCCGCTGTCATCCACCTCCCCTCGGCTATCATCCACTTCCCCTCTGCAGTCTGCAGTCATCCGCCTCCCCTTCGCCTTCACCCCTCCGCTGTCATCCCCCTCCCCTCCACTGTCATGCCCCTCCTCTCTGCTGTCATCCCCCTCCCCTCCGCTGTCATCCCCTTCCCCTCTGCTCTCATCCCCCCTCGGCTGTCACCCTCCTCCCATCTACTGTCATCCCCTCTCCTCTGCTTTTATCCCCCTCCCTTCCACTCTCATCTTCCTCCCCTCTGCTCTCACCCCCCCTCCGCTCTCATCCCCCTTCTGCTCTCACCCCCCCTCCACTCTCATCCCCCTTCCGCTCTCATCCCCCTTCCGCTCTCATCCCCATCCCCTCTGCTGTGATCTCCCTCCCCTCGGCTGTCATCTCCCTGCCCTCGTCCTCTCACAGACTTAGACACGTTTCATCATTTGATACCAGCCTGCTTCCCTAAATGACGCCCTATGACCTCCCTATGACCTCCCTATGACCTCCCTGGTGCATTTCTAACCCCTCTGTTCCTGCATCCTGTCACTTCGGGGCACGCTCTGGTGCCATGCCCGGCTGCACCAACCAGGAGACGCGGGGCGGGTGTATCAGGGCAGGAGACGCGGGGCGGGTGTATCAGGGCAGGAGACGCGGGGCGGGGGTAGCAGGGCAGGAGACGCGGGGCGGGTGTATCAGGGCAGGAGACGCGGGGCGGGTGTATCAGGGCAGGAGACGCGGGGCGGGTGTACCAGGGCAGGAGACGCGGGGCCGGTGTATCAGGGCAGGAGACGCGGGGCGGGGGTATCAGGGCAGGAGACGCGGGGCGGGTGTATCAGGGCAGGAGACGCGGGGCGGGTGTATCAGGGCAGGAGACGTGGGGCAGGAGACGTGGGGTAGACTGGCACTAGACTGGCAGGGGGGAGGGTGGTTTGCCTGTAAGCCTGAGGAAGATAAACTCACCGTAGTCATGTGTGACTGAACAAATAAACTCCCACTCTCTCTCTTTCTCAATGGGGCCTGTAGAATAGGATAAAACACACACACACACACACACACACACACACACACACACTGAAGTTTAGTGAAACGCACTCTATACACACAAATGTACACAAACAGCAGCCGAGGCATGGATGAGTTCCTGTCACGCTGAGGACACAGAAAGAAGAAAGCATTACAGCAACATGCAATCAAGACAGACTGAACTACTGTTCTCCAGTCCTCAGTACGTCACTCTAGTTGAGGTGAGGATTATTTCCAGGGTTCATTCAGCTCTTTATTGGCCCCTGTAGGAAAACCTGTTATTCTGTGTATCAGCTCACTGCTGATTGGGTCAGTTAACGGCTATTCATTCACACACAGCATCTATTCCAGCAGTAGAATTCCACTGACTTATAAGTGTGTGCGTGTGTGTGTGCGTGTCGGCTTGTGTGTGTGTATGTGTGTGTGCGTGTGTGTGTGTATGTGTGCGTGTGTGTGTCTGCACATGACAGCGTCATCCTTCAATGGTAGACTGTTGGGTGGAACGACTTAGTGGGCTGTGAAGAGCAGTACGCTACACCGTCACGCCAAGCTGAGTTTCAAACAGCGCGAGGTAACTTATCGTTTATACAAAAGAAGATGGAGGTCTTTCAGCAGCGTTTAATGTTATTCTTCTACCTGTCAGAGAGATTAGACAGAGATTTCTTCCTTTCCTTTTCGTCGTTTGACAAACCAGAGAAAACAAGGTAAAAGGTTGCTGGTTGAAAGAGATTAAAAGCATCCGGTAATGTCCTGTGACTGTGCCAATGTTCAATATGGCAATTGCATATGGATGGTTCCCACTGTGATCCAGCTACGTTTTAATACCTCACCCATAATCCACCGCTGTGTCCACCTGGGACATCAGCGACGTCCATGCAGGAACACCACAGAGAGAAGATTAGCAGGTTGAGGAGCTGAAGTAACTCTAAGCCTTGGATAACATCTGTACATCGTGTCCTGTTTTTCAACCAGAATAATTATGATGTCATTTGGGACACGATCCAGGGTTGACAAGGCCAGTAACCTGAAACCCCCACATTTGTGTACAATGTTTGTCATGTTATGAAATAACTTTAAAAATTATCTGAGGAATTTCTTCCAGTGTGTGATGCCTTTGGGATAGATGATGGTCTCTCTCTGAGAATAACTCTTGAGTGTTTTAATTATAAAGGTTTCTGTGAAGACTTAGGGATTCCCCACAGTTTAAAGAGGCCTCTAGTTTATACTTTAAACCGTTTATTTCTCATGATTTAAGTGAACCTTCCCGTCTTGCTTTCTCTAAATTATTACTTCACCTACATAGAATATCTGCAGACACACACACACACACACACACACACAGAGACACAGACAGGTGAAAGTCTGATACAGGCCACCCTGATGGATAGAGGGACGGGGAAAGTTTCTCAGCGGTTGAGTATCTCTCCTCTAATCCAGACGATTAGTCACGACTTCTCGTTTTCCTTTCGTTCATTCTCTTATTTCAAGGTGTGAGGTGCTTTTTCTCTTCCAGGAGGGTGGAAACATGAGATTGACAGGAATGTATCGATGTTGGTTTTACGTGACAAATGAGTCTGTTTCACACAGACACACACATACTGGCTTAGCTATGTTGTGTTATGTTGTGTCTAATGGGAACAAATTGATTACCCTTAATAATATATGTTTTTACTAAACCATAACGCATTACCTTAACCCTAATAAGAAACACAAATGAATAAATAACACTCATGGATTTTCTGCCCTTTACAAATATGTGAATATGACTTAAAATGTGTCTCCTTTGCTGTAAAAAACAACAGCCTTAGTGGAAGCATGAAACAGCTAACATCTAACATTGGTCCATTGGTTGCCTCAGGTGAACGTACGCCACCGGCGAATTCTGTCGTTTTGTCTCGAGTCCACAGAGAGTTCCTGTACGAACAGCCACCAACTGATCAGAGCTCTGGAGTGGACAGAAGGGACCCACATTCTACATTGACCATCATAGGGGATTTTTGCTGCACAAGCCTTAAATGTGACCTCATATTTAAGCAACTGGCAAAATGTTGAACAAGACATCATCCTTCCTCCCATTCCTGTGTACTGACAGGAACTTGGATGGAAATGGCCTGACTAGACAGTTGGTAGTGAAAGGACAGGATTAGTACCACAGATTGGAACCATATGAACTGCAATACCAACATACACTACAACACTAACTACAGTACAATATCTGCGTCTCATAATCTGAAAAAAGGGTTATTTTGACACATTTACATAAATCAACTGAGGACCACTTGGGGTAAATTAGGAAAGCAACAAAAGGTTTGTCACCTTGCCTGTTTGCGGACGCCATCAAGCAACTGTTTCTGGTCAGCTGCTCTGACTGGCTTTTTACCTATTTTGTTGCATTACAGCCTTTAGTTCAATGTTTTTTTTTTATATGAATTGTATGTGATGGATCAGAACACAATAGTAATAAGTTGGAGAAGTGAAGTGAGAAATATATATACATAAAACTATTTTTTAGTAGTATAAAAAATATCCAAATCTTTGATGATCCCCAGGAGCACCATCAAATCTATCATAACCAAATGGAAAGAACATGGCACAACAGCAAACCTCCCAAGAGACGACCGCCCACCAAAACTCACAGACCGGGCAAGGACGGCATTATTCAGAGAGGCAGTACAGAGATTGAAGGTAACCCTGGAGGAGCTGCAGAGTTCCACAGCATTGACTGGAGTATCTGTACATAGGACGACAATATGCCGTACGCACCATAAAGTTGGGCTTTATGGCAGAGTGGCCAGAAGAAAGCCATTACTTTCGGCAAAAAACTAAATGGCATGTTTCGAGTTTGCAAAAAGGCATGTGGGAGACTCCCAAAATGTATGGAGGAAGGTGCTCTGGTCTGATGAGACTAAAATTGAACTTTTCGGCAATCAAAGAAAAGTGTCTGGCGCCTAACCAATACATTACGTCACCCACAGAACACCATCCCCATAGTGAAACATGGTGGTGGCAGCATCATGCTGTGGGATGTTTTTCAGCAGCCGGGACTGGGAAACTGGTCAGAGTTGAGGGAAAGATGGATGGTGCTAAATACAGGGATATTCTTGAGCAAACCCTGTACCACTCTGTGCGTAATTGGAGGCTATGATGGAGGTTCACCTTCCAGCAGGACAATGACTCCAAATACACTGCTAAAGCAACACTTGAGTGGTTTAAGGGGAAACGTAAATGTCTTGGAATGGCCTAGTCAAAGCCCAGACCTCAATCCAATAGAAAATCTGTGGTCAGACTTAAAGATTGCTGTTCACAAGCACAAACCATCCAACTTGAAGGAGCCGGAGCAGTTTTGCAAGGAGGAATGGGCAAAAATCCCAGTGGTAAGATGTGGCAAACTCATAGAGACTTATCCAAAGCGACTTGGAGCTGTGATTGCTGCAAAAGGTGGCACATTGACTTTTTCTGTTATTTTGTCCTATTTATTGTTTGCTTCACAACAATAAAAAAAAACATCTTCAAAGTTGTGGGAATGTTCTGTAAATTTTATAATGCAAATCCACAAACCATCCATGTTAATTCCAGGTTGTGAGGCAAAAAAAACACAAACAATGCCAGGTGAGGTGAATACTTTTGCAAGGCACTGTATGTTACACAACCCCCTCAAACACAAGGCCGACTGCTCATCTGTCTGAGAATGAGGAAGTACTGCAGGTTCCCCAAGCTGCATTTCACCCCAGCACCGCCAAATAAACCAAACCAGTTCACCCCAGCACCGCCAAATAACCAAATAAACCAAACCAGTTCACCCCACGACCACCAAATAAACCAAACCAGTTCACCCCAGCACTACCAAATAAACCAAACCAGTTCACCCCAGCACTGCCAAATAAACCAAACCAGTTCACCCCAGCACTGCCAAATAAACCAAACCAGTTCACCCCAGCACTACCAAATAAACCAAACCAGTTCACCCCAGCACCGCCAAATAAACCAAACCAGTTCACCCCAGCACCGCCAAATAAACCAAACCAGTTCACCCCAGCACTACCAAATAAACCAAACCAGTTCACCCCAGCACTACCAAATAAACCAAACCAGTTCTGGTGCAGATCCTCCCAAAGCCTCTTCCTCTCCGATGTGCCTCTTCACCCTCCATGTCTTCCAGTCCTCTTCATCACAGAACAGGAGGTTGACAGACTCTTTGGATGACAGAAAATTAGGGGGGCTGCCAGCCTTGACAAGGTCTCTCTGGACATACCTAAGCACAACGCAGATGTTTTTACAGACCTATTTATTCAATCACTAGAGCAATTCACTGCTGGACGCTGTCCCACCAGAGTAACTTCAGACCTGTGGTGCTCACTTCAATCATCAGGAGAACTTCTGAGGTCCTAGCCCTGCCCCATCTGAAAACCTGGGGCCTCCCTCAACTCACTGCAGTCCGGCTGCAGAGCCATGGGCAATATGATGCCTGACAGAGACATAGCATAGCAGTATTGGGTACCCAATTTTTGTGAGACCGGACGAAAATAAGCAAGTGGAAATCAACGGGAAAACGCCAACTCTTTGAGCGTGTGTACGCTGACAACAAAGTGTTTTTGACACGCTAATTTTTTTTATCTCTCCCAAGTTACCTTCATAACAGAATCATATTATATTCTGAAGGTTACTTGGCAAAGATGATATTTGAAATTGAGTATGTCAAAAATAGTCACTGTAATTATATCTTTTCTGTATTTCTGCTGTGGAAATCTTACGGACGGCACCTTTAAGGTTGAATGAAAGAATGAAGCCAGGATTTCAGAGCGGGTGAGCCTGTCCTGGTTCGTTGGGAAAACGTTGGTAATCTGGATGTCCTCATTGCCACAACGAAGGAATTGCCGGCTTCTGCCCTCAAAGTCAACTCTGGTGTGCCGGGAGAGAAAGAGTCATGATTCATGGAACACAGTTCAGCAACTCAGTTCCTAGAATACCTTGATGTTGTTTTGCCACACTGTCCTCCTCTGAACGCCAATGTTACACTGCTGATGGAATTCTGGGTTTATTTTCGCAGAGATGCCAAGTTAGACAAACATGGTAGAGTGTGGTATCAAGCCTGACATCACTGTCAAACAGCTATCAAGGGAATATTGATAAGAGGGGAAAACTTTACGGGGAGTTTGAGTTAATGCCTGCCCATGTTATTGCAAAACATGGCAACAGCATGATGAGCTGATCTTCCAAGAGTTGACCAACAATCCATGGAGTATTTTTGTATGAAAAACAAATGTGACTTTTTTCAGATTTTTGCAATCTTAACTCGGGTGCCAGGGCAGGCTCATATCCTTGAGTTTGGAGTCGTTTTATTTTTTGTCTGTGGTTTAGCTAGGAAGTACACCCAGCACAGTTGTTTTTTTGTGGCTGGTTTCTCCGGATTGACAAAAATTGTGAATTTTATCTCTTAAAAGGAAAAACAACGTTCCTCCAAATGTGTGTTTTGCATATCCCAATTTCTCCTCAGAGTTGGACGATATCTGATCGTGTGACCCGAGAGTTGGAGCCAGTGCCTGTGGTGAACCTGGGAGCGCCATCACACAGACACGACAGAAAGAGAACACAGCGCTAAACCTGGGAACACTATCGCGTGTCAAACTCTTTTCTGTCTTAGTTTTCAACAGCTGTACGTTAAAACAAACCAGAGACAGAGAGACAGGGAAAGGGAGGGAAGCAGATGGAGAGAGAGAAAAAGTGCATGCGTGAGAAAAAAAGAGATAGAGAGAGATAAAGAGAGAAAAAGAAGCGAGGGAAGAGGATAATAGAGAAAACGGGTGGAGAACGACGGAGCAACTTCTGATGCCTGACAAAGGGATGGATTCCAGACCTTCTGCACCTGTTTGTAGTAAGGCTGAAGTGGGAGAGTGTGTGTGGGAATGTGTGTGTGTGTGTGTGTGTGTGGGGTGAAGGACAAGTGAAGGAGAAGACTAGCCTGTACATATGGAGCTCTTTAGAAAGTCATGAAGAGCAGGAGGACGCAATGGGAGAACACACACAGCCATCTCTTCCCCATCTCTCTTTCTTCGTCTCTCCTCTCCTCCCTCTCTGTCTCTCACCATCTGACCATATCTTTCTCTCCCTCTCTGCCTCCAATTTTCTCTCTGTCTTTCTCTGACGAGGGCTGTCTCTCAAATCACCTGTCCTTCAACTCGGTCTCCACTGTTTCATCTTCTACCAACCCATCCATCTATGGGTGTCTGGATGTGTGTGTTTCAGATCTGGCCACGGTTCTGGACTGCCGAGACGAGCTGCCTTGACAACTGCTTATTGTGTTGACAACACATTGACAATGATGAGTAACTCAACCTGTTATCCTCCCTCCTCCCTCCTCCCTCCTCCCTCCCTCCCTCCCTCCCTCCCTCCACAGAGGACCTAGATGACCTGCGTATGGAGGGGGTGACTGCGCTGGCTTCTTCAGGCAGTAAGTTCAGCCAGGGTCGTAGCTCCTTCTGTCCTGAGCCCCAGGCCAAGGTCACGCTCAACATTTGCTCGAGGTGTGCCAGGTAAATATTAACCCTTTCCTCTGCCCTCACCTGACCCTTCAGTATACCTGACAACTTTACTCTGCCCTCACCTGATCGTACAGTTTACCTGACAGCTTTACTCTGACCTCACCTGACCGTACAGTTTACCTGACAACTTTACTCTGCCCTCACCTGACTGTACAATATTCCTGACAACTTTAGTCTGACCTCACCTGACCGTTCAGTTTACCTGACAACTTTACTCTGACCTCACCTGACCGTTCAGTATACCTGACAACTTTACTCTGACCTCACCTGACCGTTCAGTATACCTGACAACTTTACTCTGCCCTCACCTGACTGTACAGTTTACCTGACAACTTTACTCTGACCTCACCTGACGGTTTATCTGACAACTTTATTCTGACCTCACCTGTCTGTATTCAGTTTTACTTGGTCTGTATGTACGCTCCTCTCTGTCTCTCTTTCTCCCCCTGTCTCTCACTCTCTCTTCACTCTGTATCAACATGTAAATATCTACATCAACCTACCTTCAGATCAGGAAATGAATATCATATCTCGACAACATTCCAACATGTGCTTGTTTTCACAAGACCTGCGTCTTACGCTGATACCGGTCTCCATTACAATTTCTTCTTTCTTTTCTTTATCACATTTTTTTTCTCTTCCCCCACATTTCCTGTTGGTCCCCCCCGTCCTGGCCCACTGATGGCCTAGTGTTTCTGTTGTGGTGGTTGGGGGCGACAGGCCCTGTGTGGGCACGACTGGGCCTGATCCCAGGCTAAGATTATGGGCTGTTAGACAGGTCAGAAGCCTGGCAGCCTCCTACAGACCTCCGCCCATCGCTCACACACCTCCACCCGTCGCTCAGCACACCTCCACC
>JACXGJ010013409.1:0-16305 GCA_016801105.1 Esox niger | reverse complement strand
ACTAAAAAGCAACGCTCAATAAGTGAAGTGGGTCTTCACTTTAGCTGTAATGAATACATGAACTTTTTTGATGAAAAGATCATCACCATTAGAAAACAAATAACTGACTCCTCAAATAATTACAGTCCCCAAAATCTCAGTTGTCCTGAGAATGTCCTGAACCTTCCTAATCAAGTGTCCATGGGGACATTACAACTTTCTGATCCCGTATCGCTCAACACATTGACTAAATTTGTTATGAGTTCCAAACCAACAAATTGTCAGCTAGACCCAATTCCAACTAAATTACTCAAGGAGCTATTTTCGGTGCTAGGTCAGCCAATGTTGAACATAATAAACTGTTCCCTTTCCAGTGGATGTGTACCAAATTCACTAAAAATAGCTGAAATTAAGCATCTTTTAAAAAAATCATATTTGGATCCTGACACTTTAAACAACTATAGGCCAATATCAAACCTCCCATTCCTCTCAAAAATCGTAGAAAAATGTGTCTCCCAACAACTGAACGCCTTCCTGAAGACAAATAACACTTATGAAATGCTCCAGTCCAGTTTCAGACCCCATCATAGTACTGAGACTGCACTAGTGAAGGTAACAAATGACCTCCTAATGGCCTCAGACAAAGGTTCTGCATCCGTCCTGTTGCTTCTTGATCTTAGCGCTGCTTTTGACACTATTGATCACTCCCTTCTCTTAGAGAGATTGGTAACCCATATTGGGCTACGTGGACATGTTCTAGCCTGGTTTAAATCTTATTTATCTGAATGACATAGAGTTTGTATGTGTGGATGGTATATCCTCGGACAAAACAAAAGTGTGTTTCGGTGTTCCTCAAGGCTCGGTCCTGGGCCCTTTATTATTTTCGCTATATATGCTGCCTCTTGGAGATGTGATCCGAAATCACAATGTCAATTTTCACTGCTATGCTGATGACACACAACTATATATTTCGATGAAGCATGGAGAAACCCCAAAATTAGCTACTCTGGAAGCATGTGTTTCAGATATTAAGAAGTGGATGACAGAGAACTTCTTGCTTTTAAACTCAAGAAAAACAGAAATGCTCATTTTAGGACCCAAGAAACAAAGACTTTTACTGGCAGATCTCACTGTGAACCTCGATGGCTGCATGGTCGTTTCCCAAAAAACTGTAAGAAATCTCGGCGTTACCCTTGACCCTGACCTCTCCTTTGATGAACATATAAAATATATCTCAAGAGTTGCTTATTTTCATCTTCGAAACATTGCAAAAATCTGAAACTTTCTATCAAAAACTGATGCGAAAAAGCTAATCCATGCTTTTGTTACATCAAGACTAGATTACTGCAATGCTCTTTTTTCCGGTTACCCTGATAAATCAATAAATAAACTTCAATTAGAGCTTCACACTGCTGCTAGAATTCTAACTAGAACAAAAAAATTTGAACACATTACTCCAGTACTAGCCTCTTTACACTGGCTGCCTGTTAGGGCTGATTTTAAGGTTTTATTGTTAACCTATAAATCAATTCATGGACTTGCTTCTACTTATCTCGCTGAAATGATCCAGCCATACACACCTGCACATAACCTTAGATCACAACATGCAGGCCTTTTAATTGTACCTAAAATCTCTAAAAAAACAGCCGGAGGCAGGGCTTTCTCTTATAGAGCTCCACTACTTTGTAATGATTTGCCAATCAAAATTAGAAATGCAGACTCAGTGGAAACCTTCAAGCATCTACTAAAGACTCATCTCTTCAGCCTGGTCTATGATTAAGTGTAGTCTGGCCCTGGGGCGTGAAGGTGACCAGAAAGGCCTGATACTGTCCACTCTTGCTGTCTTGCCAGGTGGGCTCTCATCGCCACTGGGATGCCCTCCCTCCAATGCCATTCGGGGGCGGAGTCACTGGCTTGTAGTTGTCCCTCTGTTGCACACTTGTGCATTGGGGTGTGCTCTGCTGGCAATACTCGGCCCTCATTCAGGATGATTGCGGTTGGTGGGTGTCCCTCTGGTTGATGCTTGGCAATGTGGGTGGATTGATTTCCTGCCTGTTCGGCCCTGTCCGGGGCCTCCTCCGGATAGGGCCACAGTGTCACTGGACCCCCCTGTCTCAGCCCCAACGTCTTACGCTGCTATATTATTGTGCTCGGGGAGTAGGGTCAGTCAGTTCTCCTTCTCCACTATAAATCCCCGTAGATCTAGTGAATGCATTTTCTAAATGTTCCCTGTTTTCTGTTGTCTTCAACTTAGGAGTACACGAGGTCCTAACCCGCACATGCGGAGTACCAGGCATGACTCGTCCCGGTCCCTGTCCAAAATTCCTCGGGGTTGTGTTGCTGATCAAGATCACAGCTGCCACTGTCCTGACCCCCCTCTCTTCCCGATTTCCCGATGTCTGTCCCTGTCCTTGACCATCTGGTTATGCACCTCATCTAGGCTGGATTTGAATGGACGCTGGGATTAGCCCACATGCATTGAACTATTAAAACTTGGACTCTTAATATTTTCACCCGGCACAGCCAGAAGAGGACTGGTCACCCCTCGGAGCTTGGTTCCTCTCTAGGTTTCTTCCTAAATGTCGGCTCTCATAGGGAGTTTTTCCTAGCCACTGAAGTTCAACACTACTATTGTTTGCTCCTTGGGGTTTAAGGTCGGGTGTTTTGTGAAAGCACTTTGCGACAACTGATGATGTAAAAAGGGCTTTGTAAAATAAATTTGATTGATTGATTGATTCTGGGGGATGTGGTGGGGAGACAGGGAGTTGGGCTGGTTCTGGGGTATGGGGAGACAGGGAGTTGGGCTGGTTCTGGGGTATGGGGAGGCAGGGAGTTGGGCTGGTTCTGGGGTATGGGGAGACAGGGAGTTGGGCTGGTTCTGGGGTATGGGGAGACAGGGAGTTTGGCTGGTTCTGGGGTACGGGGAGACAGGGAGTTGGGCTGGTTCTGGGGGATGTGGTGGGGAGACAGGGAGTTGGGCTGGTTCTGGGGTATGGGGAGACAGGGAGTTGGGCTGGTTCTGGGGGATGGGGATTTGTTCAGTTGAAAACTGAACTTATATAGCAAAAAAAACCATTATTTTGAGGAATACAACTTTGCCAGGTTCTCTGAGATAAACGATACCACTAGTCTTAATTGGTCGTGTTTGGGAGAAGATTTCTGTGTGAAATGCAGCTTTTGTTGATCGGGATGCAATGTTTCAAGTAATGTTTTGGACACTATCAATAATACTGATTCCAGGCTGGAACAGAGCTGAATTCTGCCAAAATGTTTTTCACTCATTATCCTAAACAATATACTGCATCAACTCCACTAGACCTCTGAAGGTGTGCTGTGGCATCTGGCACCAAGACGTCCATCCACAGGAAGTAAACGAAAATGTGATTAATTAGACCAGACCACCTTCCATTGCTCTGTGCACCAGATCGGATGCTCACGTGCCCATTTCTAGGAGCTTTCGGCAGTGTACAGGGGTCAGCATGGGCACCCTGACTGGTCTGCGGCTACCCAGCTTCATATGCAACAAACTGCAATTCATTTTGTGTTCTGACACCTATCAATACCAGAATTACCTTTTCAGCTGTTTGAGCTAATGTGGCTCATCTATTGGATCCGATAGTAAGGACATTTAGGTGAATTTTGGTCCTCAAAAGGCTTGGAAAAACACAGACATTTTTATTGTTCTAATCTTGCATATCATCATGCTTTGCACCTGTGAGTGTCTGCAGAGATTAATTCATCACTGTGAAAGATTTCTTAAAACAGATGTGTGATACACACACACACACACACACACACACACACATACACACATACACTCACCCTTGTCAGCCCAGTAGACAGATGCTTTATTCCCACAAAAGAGGGAGCCCACACTGTAATATTAATAAGCAAGGAAGACCCCATAGATAGCACTTGAGTTTCAGGTTTGGAAAAGCTTTTCACAAATGTCACCTTTATCACAAACTGTTGCAACACAATGGCATAGTTAATGTAGATCCCATTCCTAATTTGATATCAGGATAAAGACAGTTATATTTTAAGCTGTAAATATTATATTTGTATATAATTTACTGGCTGTACAAATAAATATGCGGGAGAATAATGTTATTCTCCCAAACATATGCTAAACTGCCAGAGGTGAAAATAAAAATAATTTATGTTTCAGTGCTCCCTTTTCAGGGAACATGTAATAGCTTAACAACTTAAAGCTGTTTTGCTGCAATGGAAGTAAATTATGCCTTGAATGTTGGACTGTTGCTACAGATGTCACAACTTTTATTGATTGCGTACAAACCCTCTTTCTATATAAAAGCAATGTAGGACCAGCCTGTATTACTACACCCTTTTAAGCATTATCTGGACAGTATGGTACTACAGCTAGTAGTATATTGCTATAATAACAATTAAAGCAATTTCCAAAGAAAGATGGACAAACCATAATAACCCTGGCACTCTGGGCTATACAAAATGGATCCCCCCAAATATAAATATGAAAATATATATAAAAAAAGAAGTCAATAATGTGATAGGTTGTAATCGTTTTGCTGCAGGCTACGGACATTATCTTGATAAAACTTTGTGATGTTATATCCAATGTCATGTAAGCTAGTTGGAGAAAAAACTGAATATTGTCGTCAAATAGCGCAAGCAACACAGGCAGAAAAACCTACGTTTTATACTAGCCTATTTCATTACATGCATAAAACACTGTTCAAAATAATTAGGGGAACATGTAATAATCACAGTATAACAACAAGTCAATTAAACTTCAGGGATATCCATTTGTTCAGTTAGGAAGCATAAGCTATTGTCAATAAATGTCCCCTATTTTGGTGCAAATAGACAATTGCTCTCTCCTCATCCTTACTGACTGACACCTTGCGTTTTGCTAGTGTGATTGTCACTACAAGTATCATAAGGCAGTAACTGCAGCTCAGGTTGCACATCTATATGTGTTGTCACAAGAAGGTTGGCAGTGTCTCCCAATACAGTCTCAAAAGCATGAATGAGATAGGTCCATAGTCTGACTGATTTTAGGTACTGGGATAAAACCCCTCAGACCATTTGTGAAACCTTATCCTGGAGAAGTAGGTCCTGGGTTCCTCCTGGTGCAGGACAATTCCCATGCCTCATGTGGTCAGAGTGTGTAGGCAGTTCCTGGATGAAGAAGGAATTGATGCAATTGACTGGCCCTCACATTCCCCAGACCTGAATCCAATTGAGAACCTCTGTGATGTTATGTATTGGTGAATCTGATGTCGCCAAGTAGCGCCACAGACTGTCCAGGAGCTCATTGAATCCCTGACCCAGGTATTGTAGGAGACCCCCCAGGTCACCATATGACGTCTCATCAGGAGCATGCCCAGACATTGTTGGTAGTGCATACGTGCACACTATTGAGTCACATTATGAGTTGCCGTGATGAAATTCCCACAAGTTGGAAGAGGCTGTGATTTTAATTGTTTTCTTAGATTTTCGGTGTGAGTTTGATCTAGCCCTCAATCGGTTGGTGATTTCGGTTTCCAGTGACAATTGTTACATCATTTTGTTCTCAATGAATTACACAATGTACAGCAAAGACTATGATCTTTAATATATTTCCTTTATCGAGACCTGATGTTAGATTTAAGTGTCCCCTTATTGTTTTGGAACTGTGTATATAAGACAAGGAGGCTTTTATCAATATCTTAGTTTTAGCCACAAAATGACAGAAAGCTAATCAATTGCTAATGTGTCTATCTCACTTTATGATGTCATCACCAAGGGCGACGTATGGTAGTTGTAAAAAACACAACATTTCTTTAGAGGACAATCTATCCTCGCTAGGCCTATTTTAGGGGGGCTTTAGCATGTACACTTTAAATTAGCATGTACACATCTGTAGCAGTAACTGCAGCAAATATGTTGACATTCTTAACTTTTTTCTGACAAGATTTAAATGGTTATCAAAACGGCGAGGTGGTGTAAGTCTACACAAAACACTACCTTAGAAGAAGCAATTCGGAAATCCCTCATGCGAAATGAACCAGTATAAATTTTGCCGCTAGGTTTAATGAAGATTATGACACGTTGATAGTACACCCGGATATGCACTCACCTCCCGCCAAGTTTGCAATATTTGTGTCACATTTGCCAAGCCGGAAAAAATATGTAGATGCCCTCTTCAAAAGAGAAGTCTGAACCACCCGCTCAAGAAAAGTTTGAATCTCAAAGCCAGAAATAACATTGGGAAGCCAAACACTATTATTGCAAAGTTCAAAAAAGTTGGCAAAGGTTTAGAAATAATCATAACTGAAAGCAAAAAAAGACTATATATTATTGATATTGCAGATTTTTTGCCAGGCTTTTAGTTTTTTTCACAATTTAATACTTTTAATATTTGTTTGCGAGTTTGTATATATTTTCAATTTTCACTTATTTTTTGCCATTCCTAAAATTATTTTGCAATTCCTTGTGACCCAAGCACAGCTTGACAGCGGTTGAAGAAAGAAAGTGTCTCAAAGGTTGAGTGGTGTGAGGTTCTATTTGGTTGGTTTGGTTCTTGCTTTTGTTTGTGAATGCCGCCTGTTTGGTTTTTGTCCTTTGCCTGTCCTTGTCCTTATTGCTTCCACCTGTGCCTTGTTTGCTCCCTCGTTGTGTCCATATTTGAGTTCCTCCCTTCCCAGTGTGTAATTGGTCGTTGCGTGTTGTTTACAATTACTGTTGCCTGCCGTTTGTGCCTTTTGTATTTTCCTCAGTAAAACTTCATTTCACAACGTTAGCCCATGTAAACCTCTGCGTTTTTATCCTACCTCCCGGCCAATGCATGACAAGTGGCAGTAAGAAAGCCATTGCTAAGAAGGAATAATAAAAAAATGGCTTGCTTTGGCTATGAAGTGGACCACTGATTACTAGAAGTTCTTATGGACTGATGTATCAGAATGTGAAATCTTCTGTTCAAAACGAAGGATATTTGTATGCTGTCGAGTTGGTAAAAGGATGTTTTGTCAGTGTGTGACACCAACTGTCAACAATGGCGGAGGATACATGACTTAATGGATTATTTGCTGGATCTAAAGTTGTTGACTTGCAGATTTGTCGACCACAGCATTTTGCAGCTCCATGCAATACACTTTATGCCTCGTTTCCACTGGTGCCAAACACTGGTGTTGACCCTCACCCCAGACTTTAGGACTTAGGGTGGGGCTTGTGGGACAATGTGTTATGTGCCATGAAAATGTTGCATGTTGTGCCATTTGAAGTGATGAGTATCATTTGCTTAGTCTTAGGCTTCACGTGATGGGTTTCATTAGATCTAACAAACAGATCTTTGATTAAATAAAGCAACAGTACAGGGAAGTAAAGAGTCGCTGCGAAATAAGTTGGAACAACAGAAAGTGGTACAATGCCACTGACTATTATTTGAGTATTATTATTTACATAATTACAGTGGATGTGATCTATCTGTCTATATATCTATATATCTATATCTATATAAATATATATATATATATATATATATATATATATATATATATATATATATATATATATAGCAGAGGGCAAACAATGCTGGAATGAATAAATACTTTTTAGTGCAGGTGTAATGTACATGAGGTAGGTGGATATGATATATACAATAAATATACATTATGAACAACACTGAATTGCAGGATGACAATTTTTTTATAAAATGTAACAGACTGTTTGGTGTTTCTGATTGGCTGTGGATTAATTAAGATTTGAATGTTAGATTGCTAGCTGTTTCTGATCGGCTGTTTTTGTCCCTGGGAAACTAATAAATTGTTGTTTGTCATTCAATTATGTCCTTTTTTGATTATAACAAGAGTAACAACAATAATAATAACAGCAAAAATAATAAACATAACAATCATAACAAAAATAATTATCATTAATATTTAGGGTAATTAGCCTACATCTTGTTTGACTGGTGGGTGGTAAAGGACCTGGATATTGGATAGGGAGACACTGGCCCAAAAGAAGTCTGAGAAACACTTTAGAATCTAAAACATACCTTTAGGCTATGTTAGAACTACCTTAGAAAAAAAGAACAAGACAGTAGTCTTCAAATCATGGAATGGCCGGCACAGTCTCAAGACAAACCATATCAAGCTGGTTTGGGATGAATTGGGTAGAAAGATTAAAACAAAACCTGTAGGTTACAAGTGCATCACACACACCCAGTGAAACCTTGCCGCATCTCTTTTATGTTGGTTATCAATTCCATGTTATGATATTAAGTACCCAAAAACTGAAATGTCTTATTCAGTTTGTTTGACCTTTTTAAAGTTATTTATACTGGCTTGAAAAAAAGACCTCTCCTGAATCCCTATGACAGAAATGTGAAAAACTGTAGAAATCTGTTTTACTATCCTTGTGGGGGGTATGGTCAGCATATGTATATTAAAACACACACAGTCTCTCAGTCTCTCACTCTCTCACATACACACACACACACACACAGGTAGATACAGAAGTAAATACCGCCTTGGCAGTATCCATTTATTTCCACCACCCCAGAAATGATTGATCAGAGCCCGTAGGGAAGAGTTTTACAATAAATCTCTTCACTGCAGTCAGTCTTTTATGGAGTACCTGCAGCCACTTCCCTGTTTGTTTCCTGGTCCTATAGATATTGTACAATACCTGAGCACAATGCCGGACAAGTAGTTGTTTTTATACATTATGTATTTTGGTCAGTGAGCAGCTTGGGCTCTATTGCTAATCAATTCAGCTTATAGTCCTGGGGTCTGTGTTTGTACTGTAGGTTCCTATATTGATGCTAGCATACTGTTTCAAACACATGCACAATTAGTGTTCTTCACTGTAAATGGAATGCAAGCATATCAGCGTTGCCTCAAACAGCGTCCTGTTCTTTCTCTTGTCTGAGGTAGTGTGTTGGAATGTGAGGTGTGATCCAGAATGTGGCCTCCACTGGGCGAAATTGATATTTCCCTGTTACTCTTTAAAATCTGTATAATTTCCAATAGATATCTGGAGATTTGCTAATATACATGCTGCAAGCAAGAATAAATGACTTAAGGACATGTCAATAAAGAGACAATAAATGACTTAAGGACATCAAGTTTGGATATCTGCAAAGTCACATGCATTTCATATATATTTTCTGTAAAATATATTTACATTAATCATTTGTCAAAAACATGGCTTGCACTAATGAGATCATCCCAGAGTTCAACTGATGCAATCTGCAAGGCAAAAAAGGTAGGAACCTGGAGATATCATGGTGTAATTTCTTTGAGAATGTAGAGTATTTTATTTTCCTTTGTTGATTTGCACCGCTCCTGTCAGGGGCGCAGGTAATGATCCAAGTGCGGACTGGGTGACAGGTCTGAGAACCGGTGGGTACTGGAAACTCAGGAGCGTGGGCGCCCTCTTCTGCGCGCTCACGGGGCGGGGACGTAACAATACCCCCCCCCCGAAGGACGCCCCCCGCAGGACCCCCATCAATGATCTGCGGAGGGGGTGGCCGAGGAGGAGGAGGGAGGAGCGGGCTGTGACGCACGGGCTTGATGCAGGACACGTGGAAGGAGGGATGAACCTTGAGAGAGGGGGGCAGCTTGAGGCGGACGACAGCGGGGTTGATGATCCTGTCGATGGTGAAGGGGCCGATAAACCTGGGGGATAGCTTGCGGGAGTCGGTGCACAAAGGGCGGTCTTTGGTAGACAGCGAAATCCTATCCCCCACCGCATCAGAGGGAGCCTGTGCGTGGTACAACCTGGAGGTCCGAAGCAGGGCGGCTCTGGCACGGTGCCAGGTCCGAATGCATTATCGAACATGGGCCTGGACGAATGGCACCGCCAGGTCTCTCTCCTGGGATGGGAACAGTGGGGGCTGATATCCAAACAGGAACTGAAAAGGGGACATGCCCGTTGCGGATGTAGGAAGGGTGTTGTGGGCATATTCAACCCACGGGAGCTGGGAGGACAAGGTGGCGGGGTTGGAGGACACCAGGCAGTGGAGAGACTAACCTAACGTCTGATTGGCCCTCTCGGCCTGGCCGTTGGTTTGGGGATGAAACCCGGAGGAGAGACTAACTGTGGCGCCAGTGGCACGGCAAAAGCACTTCCAAACTGCGGACGTGAACTGCGGTCCGCGGTGGGAGACCAGGTCGAGGGGCTACCCGAAAACGCAAAATACCTCCCTGACCAGGATCGCAGCCATCTCCTTAGCCAAGGGGAGTTTGGGTAAGGGAATGAAGCGGGTGTATTTACTCCACGACTGTGAGGACCACAATGTTGCCGTCGGAACAGGGCAGACCAGTTACGAAATCCAACGACAGATGGGACCAGGGGCGACGAGGAACAGGTAAAGGGCGCAGAAGCCCGGAGCTGGGTCGGTTTGACTGCTTGTTCTCGGCACAAGTGGGGCAGGCAGCAATGTAGGCTTGCGTGTCATTGCACATGGAGGGCCACCAGAACAGTCTGCGGAGGAAGGCCATTGTGCAGGCCAGGCCGGGATGGCAGGTGGGCTTGGAGGCGTAGGCCCAGGCCAGTACCTCCGACCTAGCAGGTTCGGGGACAAAGAGACACCCGGGAGGTCCGTTACCAGGACCCGGGTCGCCGAGGAGAGCCGTCCTCACCATTTCCTCGACTCTCCAAAGCGCAGCGCCTATTATGCACTGCCTCGGCAGGATTGCGTCGGGTCGGGCGCATGGCTCCCCTCCTTTGGTGAAGAAGCAGGTAAGGGCATCCGGCTTTCCGTTTCTTCAGCCAGGTCGGTATGTGAGGGTGAAGTGAAAAGTAGGGGGCCCATCTCGCCTGGTGGGGATTGAGACGCTTTGCTGACCGAATGTATTCTAGATTACGGTGATCCGTCCAAACGAGAAAGAGCAATCCCACACCCTCAAGCCAATGCCGCCATTCCTCCAGTGCAAGCCTGATGGCCAGTAGTTCTCGATTGCCGACATCGTAGTTGGCCTCGGCTTGCGACAACAGGCGGGACAAGAAGGCGCAGGGATGGAGCTTGCTGTCTATGGCGCGTTGGGACAGCACTGTCCCCACCCCCACATCCGAGGCATCCACCTCGACCACAAACTGCCGCGATGGATCGGGTTGGGAGAGGACGGGCGCCGAGGTGAAACAGGCTTTGAGGTCCCGGAATGCTTCCTCCACCGCCGGGATCCAGGCAAACGGCTTGACGCATGACATAAGGGCGGTCAACGGTGCGGCTATCCTGCTATAATTCCTAATGAACCGCCTGTAAAAGTTAGAGAAGCCCAGAAACCTCTGGAGATCCTTCCGCAAGTATGGGGTTGGTCATTCGACTACCACCTCCACTTTAGACGGGTCCATCCGAACCTGCCCTTCAGACACGATATACCCCAGAAAGGAGACGGTTGAGGCGTGGAACTCACATTTTTCAGCTTTTACGTATAAGCGGTTTTCCAGGAGGCGATGAAGGACCTGTTGGACGTGCTGGACATGTTCGGTTAGGTCTCTGGAGAAGATCAGGACAGGTCTCTCAGACAGTCCGCGTGGCAGTTAGGGGTCCACTTGAGAATTCTGCCAGCGGTCCAGTCGATGGCTGGATTATGCCTGACCAACCATGGGTATCCCAGGACCAACAGAATGTGAGGAGTGCTAGTGAGCAACAGGCGGATGGTCTCAGAATGATTGCCTGACATAGACAGTTGGACGGGCTCAGTCCCGGAGGTGACCGTCCAGAGCAACGGCTTCAATGGCCTCCGAGAGTGGTTCCGCGGAGAGCCCCAGCTGGGCGGCCAACGACAAGTCCAAGAAACTGTCGTCGGCACCGGAGTCGATCAGGTCCTGTATTTTGAGTCGCTGACCATTGTGGCAAAGGGTGGCATAGAAGGGGAGTCGGGGACAGGAGACATTGGTAATTGGGCTCGTTAGTCGTTCCACAGAGGACGGCACCGTACATATTTTAGAAGTTAAAAGTTAAATATGGTTGCCGTGCCTCATGTTCTGGTGAGTCTTTGGTTAACACATATAAGCTATTGGTGAAAGGCCCTGACATTTAAAAGTAAATTCTGCTGATAAAATACTTTTTTTAGATAGCACATAATGGTAGACTAGTTAGAATATAATTAATGACAGAAGCATCAAAGCAGAACAGGACCAATCTGATTCAAGCACCAAGATGCAAACGCAGCCTTGTGTTTTTTACAGGCACTGCACGAAGAGTCAACATCTTTTCTGTCAACATCTTTGGTTGGTACTCCCAGCTGTGGGCTGTCTGGGTAACATGAAATACTAACCAAAGATTTTGTGAGAAGTGGAGAAATTCAGCGATATTAAAGACAGTGTGTGTGTGTGCGTGTGTGTGTGTGTGTGTGTTGTGGTATCCATATTCCTTTATTCATTGTTTCCCATTCTATCTTGCAGCTCTTCAAATAGAGAGTAAATGTCGGGGAGAGGCCCCTCAGCCCAGAGCATTCTGCTTACTTGAAGTGGGCAGATGCAAATTGCATGACAGATGAAAAAAGTGACAGTGACAAGACGGTCTACAAGTTGTTACTCGACTGTCAAGAATAACCATGGCATGCCACAAATTAATTTATCTGAACATTAATTACAACTGAAAGAATGGATTAGTGTAGCATATATCTTTTCTAAACATATCTTGTTTAATATACACCCATATAATATCAGCTATAACAATATGACCACTGACAGGTGAAGTAAATAACACTGATAATCTCGTTATCACCTGTGAGTGGGTGGGATATATTAGGCAGCAAGTGAACATTCTGTCCTCAAAGTTGATGTGTTAGAAGCAAGAAAAATGGTCAAGTGTAAGGATCTGAGCAACTTTGACAAGGGCCAAATTGTGATGACTAGCCGACTGGGTCAAAGCATCCCGAAAACTGCAGCCTTTGTGGGTTGTTTCCGGTCTGCAATGGTCAGTACCTATCAAAAGTGTTTTAAGGAAGGAAAAGCGGTGATTGATCTGTGGGATGTGCTGGCAAAAACGTCAGATCCATCGAGGCCCCGGCAACTCGCAACTTACAGGACAAAAGATCTGCTGCTTACGTCTTGGTGCCAGATACCACAGCACACCTTCAGAGGTCTAGTGGAGTCCATGCCTCGACGGGTCAGGGCTGTTTTGGTCGCAAAAGGGGGACCTATACAATATCATGCAGGTGGTTGTAATGTTATGGCCGATCGGTGTATGTTTGATTAAGTTAAGGACAGTCAGTTAGAATTTGTGCTAGAAGAGGTGTTACGGTTGAGACCACAGTCGTATTTGTATTTGTGTTTAGACACATGCTTAATGGCTTTGCCTATTGAGTTCTGCTAGCAATTCATGAGTCAAAGACATCTATACCTATATTGGTTAGGTATGTGTATAGTAGTACACATTACTTGTGATTTAATTCCTAATTTGTATTTGAAAAATAGAATCTGTTACAATTTTAGAGTATGGACACATTTTTTTAGGAGTAAGTGCAATAAAGCAATAAGAAATGTGTTAATATACATGTGTGAATATAAATCTGCATTTTTATTACTGGCATGTGACACAAAAATCAAGTCAGTATAAATTCAGGAGTGTCTGTTCTGTGCCCTAAACCCTGTATTGTCTGCTGTCAACCAAGTATTTTGATTCCTAACCTCAAAAGATAAGAGAACAGATAACTTGGATTATTTGTGGTACTTCGCCAGATATGAGCGCTGCTGGGTACATTCCACGTTCAAAACCCAGATCATGTTTGGAGAAAATCAGCTCCATATTCTTACATATCTACATAGTATTTTGCAATATCCCAACAACAACATCTCCGGATTCTCAACAAGCTTTTTTCACTTTTTATTACTGCACTTCCCAATAGTACAATATGTGGGCCTAACAAAGCCTAAAAAAACACAGTTGTGCTTTACCGCAGCTTTTTGATGTCCTAGTTGTTGATGATGTGATTGTGATCATCTCAAAGTACTTAGTGACACCGGTAGTTCAGGTCAGTGCCAGGGACAGACAGAAACCAACTATGGTTGGTCTGATGATCTGTTGCCTGTGGCTGAACCAGCTGCTCTGTCTGTGTGCAGTAAATGGAGAGATGTGCCAATTTTCTTGGTGATCTAGAGTGAAGCTTTCATCATGAACTTGTGAACGGACAAACAAACATATATGGTGTGATTAAATGGGGAAGGTATCCCTGGGGTGCTTTAATGCACTTATAAACTCTCCTACGCTGCCTGGCATGACTGACACAGACACAAAACACATACTGCCCAACACACACACAACCACACTGCTACCGAGCCTGTATCAGGACGTACGTTTGCACCACCAAGGCCAGAGGACCAGATGAGTCAGAAAAATAAAATAACTGCCATCTATTTAGTGTCACACTAAATTATTCTACACTGAACAAAATTATAAACGCAACACTTTTGTTTTTGCCCCCATCCATCATGTCCTCAACGCAAAGATCTAAGACTTTCTCTATGTACACATAGGACTAACAAATCTGTCTAAATCTTTGTTAGTGACCACTTCTCCTTTGCCGAGATTATCAATCCACCTCACAGGTGTGGCATATCAAGATGCTGATCAGAAAGCATGAGTATTGCACAGGTGTGCCTTTTGTTTACATTCAGTGGGGAGAACAAGTATTTGATACACTGCTGATTATGCAGGTTTTCCTACTTATAAAGCATGTAGATGTCTGTAATTTTCTATCATAGGTACACTTCATCTGTGAGAAACGGAATCTAAAAAATCTAAAACAAAAATAATTAATTTGCATTTTATTTCATGACAAGTATTTGATCACCTACCAACCAGTAAGTATTCCAGCTTTCACAGACCTGTTAGTTTTTCTTTAAGAAGCCGTCCTGTTCTCCACTTATTACCTGTATTAACTGCAACCGTTTGAACTCGTTACATGTATAAAAGAAACCTGTCCACACACTCAAGAGCAGGAATGGAAGATGGTCATGTGGTCTGATGAGACAAAAATAGAGCTTTTTGGTCTAAACTCCACTCGCTGTGTTTGGAGGAAGAAGGATGAGTACAACCCCAAGAACACCATCCCAACCGTGAAGCATGGAGGTGGAAACATTTTTGGGGATGCGTTTCTGCAAAGGGGACAGGACGACTGCACCGTATTGAGGGAAGGATGGATGGGGCCATGTATCGCAAGATCTTGGTCAACAACCTCCTTTCCTCAGTAAGAGCACTGAAGATGGGTCGTGGCTGGGTCTTCCAGCATGACAACAACCCGAAACACACAGCCAGGGCAACTAAGGAGTGGCTCCGTAAGAAGCATTTCAAGCTCCTGGAGTAGCCTAGCCAGTCTCCAGACCTGAACCCAATAGAAAATCTTTGGAGTGAGCTGAAAGTCCGTATTGCCTAGTGACAGCCCCAAAACCTGAAGGATCTGTAGAAGGTCTGTATGGAGGAGTGGGCCAAAATCCCTGCTGCAGTGTGTGCAAACCTGGTCAAGAACTACAGGACACATAAGATCTCTGTAATTGCAAACAAAGGTTTCTGTACCAAATATTAAGTTATGCTTTTCTGATGTATCAAATGCTTATGTCATGAAATAAAAAGTATTTTTTTTAAGTATGTAAAAATCATAAAATTTTCAGGATTTTTGTTTTAGACTCCGTCTCTCACGGTTGAAGAGTACCTATGTAGAACTCTATATGCTTTGTAAGTCGGAAAACCTGCAAAATCAGCAGTGTATCAAATACTTGTTCTCCCCACTGTAGATGGGGGCAAAAACAAAAGTGTTGCGTTTATAATTTTGTTCAGTTTATGTTGTGAGTCTTTTTCCTTCAGGTCTCACTATTAGCATGACAGGAAAAGCGCAAGAAGAGAGCGAACTACGACAGTGATGTAAAAGGAACTGAAAAGATGCACTTTACATGCTACAAGGGCCTGTGGTCTGGTACGCCCAAGAAAATAAAGATCTAGTTCACCTCAGAGCCAAATAAACCACTTGTCATATATCTGGTTGAATTGGTGGAAGGACACGGGCGCAGAGACGGTATGGAGGTAGTGAGCCATGTTTTAATTGAAGGTGAACAAAAGAAACAAACTTACAACTCAAAACAGACGATATAACTGGGTTGTGTAGCCTACGGCTGCTAACCAAAATAAACCACACCACTGTGGTAAAACACTCAAAATAAATAGGTTCCCCAATTGGAGGCAATAACGAACACCTGCCTCCAATTGGGGAAACCAAAGCACATAGAGGTGGCTAGAGCCATCTCTTTTGGCCATGTCCTGACTATGACCCCAGCCAGCGCAAAGATGGCTAGGGGCATAGCCAGGACATGACAGTACCCCCCCCCAAAGGCGCGGGCTCCCGACCGCAAGATGAG
>JACXGJ010013408.1:0-16309 GCA_016801105.1 Esox niger | reverse complement strand
AGCCACTACATCAGTGACCCAACCTACTACAACTCCTGGCGCCGTCAACAGAAGGGCATCTCCCGGGCTCAAGCCTACAGCTACACCGAGTCAGAGTCGGGCGAAGCGGAGCCCTGCGCCCCGCCACCACCGCTGCCCCCACTGCCACCCCAACTCACCTCCACCCCCCCCTTCCATTTTTCAGACCAAAACAGCAAAGACAAAACCAAGGAGAGAGAGAAGAAGAAGGAGAGGGAGAAGAAGAAGGAGAGGGAGATGAAGAAACACAAAGTGATGAAAGAGATAAGGAGGGAGAACGGAGTTGTTCAGGTGCTTCTGAAAGGTACGAATTTCCCAAATTGTTTTTGCTGCACTGCTTACGACAAAGTCCAGCAGGGGAGCTGCAGTGTCTGGACCCCCCCCCGCTTTAAAGCTGCTCTCTAAAGCTGTTCAGATAATGCCAAGATTCATGTTCTTGCTTTTTTAACCACCATCTTATATGTCTCAACCAGTCACCCTCTTGTAAATGGTTGGTCAGCATTGTATTAAAGAACGGCTGCATTTGGTTTGTTTCCGTGACGTTGTGCGGCCACGGTGCCTTGCCCACGGTTGTCCGGCACGGCATTGTACAGTATTACCGTGTCTCTTTGGTGCTGGGATGTCACATGACACGATTCTCAAAATTGTTCATGATGTAAAAATCACTGACCGGTTTAATCGAAAACACTGTCACAATAGGTGACTGTATCTTTAACCACCCCCAGTCCCCAAGAAACAAAATATAATAATGTTTACTACAGTGCTGTTTTTCATCCCTTAGGGTTGCAATAGATGTCATACCACACCCTGTGACATGATTTAATTGGCCCCGCTCCTGACTGGGTCCTGTAGTAGGATACATCCCCTATCACACCCTGTTCCCTACATAGTGCCCTGCTGTTCAGTAGGGAGTTACATTGCGGGGTGCAGGGTGGTGTTTCAGATGGGCCCCCAGAGTGGGCTGAGCTCACTTGCTGGTTAACAGGCTGTCCTTCATCCAGCGCTATGCAGAGACCAATGGGAGTTTTTTTATTTCTCTTTTTTATCTTTCACGTTCACTTGTCGGGCTCTCTGTATTTGTTTCTCTCTCTCTAGCTCTCTCCATCTCCATAAATCGATTTAAGATCTGAACACATTTGGCCCACTTTGTGCATGCCAGCTTAAGCTATTAATATCGGATGTTGTCCTATATATCTGTGACTGACTGACCTAAGCACTGCCAAATCATACGACGTTGTGTAACAGCGGAGATCATGTAATTGTGCTATTTTTGCTGTGGTATCTAACCAGCAATCTCCCTCCCAACGTCTTAATCAATGGGATAAAAATGACTGGTGCAATGGGGACAACCCAGTCCCTGGCGTTTGCCTGAACTCACTCAAAGACCATGATGTGATATAGTCAGCTAGCCGTCCAGAATGGCTGTCTGTCTATCTGACAAGCGCAATGCCAATGAGGTGATTCAGGCAGCCAGCCAGCCAGAAAATCTGAATGCTAATTCTGTTTTATAGATTTCCCCCCCACAGTTGCATGATATCCGTTTTATTTTTTATGATTCCTTTTTTAATATCACACCACCATGTAAACACTTTAGGCCATGGAGCACGGGTCAACTGTTATCTTTTTCTTTCACCCACTCAGGCCCGTAAGGTCTAAATAAACAATCAGCAACCGCCAGCTTGCATGGATAAAGTAGACCTCTGAAGCCCACACCCGACCCTAAACCCGCTAACAAAATATGTGGCTGTACCAGTCCGCGTAGCGTTGTTTAGATCAAACGCATTACACTATTTGAGTGAGGGAGAAGTGCAGCCTGGCTGCAGAAAGGTAGCTTACTTTGAGGGGCATATTGGCAAAAAGCTAGAAAAATATCAGTCCTAGTTAAGTCATCAAAACCCGGTCTACACCCACTCGCCGTTTATCCAAACAATTTGACCCAAGAACCGCCTGCCTCGTGAATATAACCGCGGGTACGGGTTTGTGATGTGAGTCAACCAGCGCGTCACCAGAGGCCAGGTAAGCCTGTCGGTGCGAGTCTCGCGGTTTCTGGCAGCGTGCTCCAGTGCATGCTGTGTGTGGGCATTTTTTGTGTGGAATGTGACGCTCTGCACAGAACGCCAAGAAATCAGGACCTCAAACACGGAAACTCGAGAGTTAATGTTGACTCAACGGAAGGGCGCGTCGACATATATCACGACAGTTACGTTATACTCTGAGTGACAACAGTAACTCGAGGCCGTTTATCAATTCCAAGTACGCTAAGACCGTACGTGTGTCCTTGAAGAACGTTCTTGCCAAGCGTCCTTGAGAGAATGATATTGCAAGATCGCGTGGACAGAGAACGCGCATATCTGGATTTAGATGCCTGTGTACTTGGCTAGTGCGCAATAACCCTCCACTCCATGATGGCTGTAACATGCTCAGTAGTCCCTGAATAAAATATTAATGTGAAGATGAACGGCAGAAGGTTGTATGGAGACTATAGCCGTAATCATATGTTATGACATTATTTTTTTTAAGTGAAAAAAGCTGTCCCTCCCTACCGGTACTGTAATTACTTAACTTAGCTAACGTTAACTAGCCTCTCCACTGCACTGAATAACGTTAGTTGACTCAAAAGTCGGAGCAAATTTATAAATCAACGGTTTCTTAAATAAAATAAGCAAATGTTCAGCGAATACGATGGCCATTTCTCGTCAGTTTTTTTTCAGATGCTGATTACAGATACCGTTTACCTGAAATAAGAAAAGTGAAAACTTACAGTTGTGGAGTTTTTCCTGACATTTTTTAATGAATTCTGGGATATCAGATGCGTTCTCTCGGACCAAGTCATCAACGCATCCTCGATAAAAGGGGCGGATCAAGTACTCATCCGGGCATTTTAGGCGTACTTGGTAACTTGCGTTCTTTGGATTGGAACCGTACCTGGGCCATGAAAGATGACGTCAAATGAGGTCACAAGAACACAAGTACGGACAAAAACGCGGTTTGATTAACGGCCAACGCACACCCACCAAGCAGTTGGCATATACTGCACACAGTGCTCAAAGTTCTTCTAGATTCACCATGCAAATAGTAATATTATTTGACTACCATATATTACAATACTTTTTTTATATAAAAGAAAATATTTGACACTGTTATTTTTGTAGTCCTCCAGTCAGTCGACTAGCCAGCCAACCAGTGTTGGAGTTGAAGGGACATTAGGCAAGCTTTCCCAGTCAGTCAGTGTTATGTAAACGTGACGTGAGACTGAGTGGACTGCTGTACGTTTACTCTGCTGCTATTTATATCTGCTTGTCCTTCAGACATGCCACCAGCCTGATATGGACACAAACTACATTGTATGCACATTAAAGTCAACACCTTTTTTTGTGTGTGTGGTGACTGCTGTTATAGATGTAGTCAGTGTTATGTTCCCGGTCTGGTGACTGCTGTTATAGATGTAGTCAGTGTTATGTTCCCGGTCTGGTGACTGGGGTTCCACTGCAGTGTGGTTGTACAGTGTGGTTGTACAGTGTGGTTGCCCTCAGACAGAGCTGTGAGTCATCGGTTGTCTCGGCGTCTCTCTGCTTCCGGAAGGGAAACGGAACAGTCTGCCCTTCCTTCCTGTATGTTGCCCAGTTAGAGTCAGACTCCAATTCCCAGTGGGATATAGGCCTGGCGCTCTGACCCGGCCTTGGGCTGCCTCAGCCAGGTACGGTTCATAGTCAATTGCTTTGGAATGTATCACATAGAAATTGAAGGGAACCAGAGGGACCTGTGGTGGAACCTGATGTGTCCACAAAGATAGTAAAGCCTGTAATATTTGGTCCCGGCATGGTTTTCTGGCAGGTCCCTTTGAGGAAAACATTTATTTCTGCCTCAGGGTTTAGGTTTTGGGAAAAAAATAAATTTGGTCATAGTGTTTGAATTACAGTAACTTCTTGGTTTAAGCACTACCAGTTAGGTGAAACCTGTGTTATTGAAGTTTGAATTTTAGCCTCAGAGTAAGGGTTAGAGTTAGGGCCTTGCTTCTAGGTTAAGGTCTTGTCTCAGGGCACCACGGGTATTGAAAACAAATGTCCTGGAGCGATCGTGCCATCCGGTACAACATTCGGTGACCTCCTCGCTGTCCGCCAGTTTCTCCAGATGACCGAAGGGGACTGGGCCCATCTTCCTGTCGCTCTGGGGGCCTTCCCAGTACCAACCTGATGATGTAGATTCTGCTGAATGTTGTGGAAAGAGAACCGGGACAGAGCTGGTGGCCTAGCCGAACTTCAGCCCAGTGTGTGGTGCTGTCGCCAGGGGGAGTAAAATAATTGTTGGGCGAAGACAATGAAAATAAATACATACAACTACATTCTGGACACCTGGCTGTTTTAGTCTCGTTCAGTATGAGCCATGTGGATTTGTTGTGTGCCGAATGTCACACGTGCACGCACACAGTGAATGTTATTAGTCTCTGTTGGTTTTTCATAAATTATGACAATTTGTGATACCTGTGAAATACATTGACTGCTCTTTCTAATTATGAGTTCAGTTTATAGAGAGAGAATCTGTTTGGCTTCGTGCAGTCAAACTGTTTTCTCAATGTCGTTCCTCTCTCCTCAGGAATGAATTGTTTGAACAGAGACAGAGTTGTGCTCCTTAAGCAAATATTTAGCATGTGTTTACTTTGCATTCATACAACATGAAACCTGCATTCATTTCCAAAGTGCGCGCTCTCTTTCTGCCCTGGGCTTTCCCCCATTCTCTGCTTGACTCTCACCTTTTCTAATTCTCTTTGTCTCTTTCTTTTTCGCTCTCTCTGTCTTGCTCTGTTAATCTCTTTTGTCTGTGTGTTTAGTTGTGGATTTCTCTATGTGTGAGATGGATATTTGTTTGTATGCATGATGGTCTGTCTCTACTACTCAGTACTCATCAGGCGCTCTAGCCCTCTTTAGCAACATACTGTGTAATGTGGGATGAGCTGTATAGCTGCCTGATAGCAAGGAGCTAGCTTAAGAGGGGGTGTGTTAGGCAGACTCAATATAAAGCTGGAAGTAAATTCAGAGGCTGAGTTCAGACTGTCTAGTCATTAGTCCTGTTAGAGCCCTGTCTCTCTTCTTTCTGTCTTTTTCCACTCTCTGTCCTTCTCTCTGTGTTTTTACTCTTTCTCTCAATTCTATTTCCAAAGCATTATTGGCATGACAAGAACATTTTCAAATGTTCCCAAAGCAATACAATAGTAAATAACCGAATAAGGACAACCATTGTAATGAAACATTACTGCTATAATAATATGAAGAATTATAATTATGAAATTGTTATTGTCAAGGTAAACAGGGTAAATATAAACTGATCAGCCATAACAATACGACCACTGACAGGTGAAGTTAATAACACTGATAATCTCGTTATCATGGCACCTGTCAGTGGGTGGAATATACTAGGCAGCAAATGAGAATTCTGTCCTCAAAGTTTATGTATTAGAATAGTTATTGCTGATATTGATAGAAAGGTGTCAGAACCCACAGTGCATCGCAATTTGGGCTGCGTAGCTGCGGACCCATCAGGGTGCCCATGCTGACGCCAGTCCACTGCTAAAAGTATCTACAATGGGCATGTGAGCATCAGAACTGGACCATGGAGCGATGGAAGAAAGTTGCCTGGTCAGATTAATCACGTTTCCTTTAACATCACGTGGATGGCCGGGGTGCATATGTGTCGCTTACCTGGAGAACACAAGGCACCAGGATGCACTATGGGAAGAAAGCAAGCCGGGGGAGGCAATGTTCTGCTGGGAAACCTTGGGGGGCGGGTGTATATATCAATCACACACAAACACACATCTCGCTCTATCTGTTTGTCACTGCATTTCATTTCAGCCAGCCATTATACCAGACATCTCAGATTGTTCTGAAATTGGTTTCCATGTAAGATGCCGCTCCTCTGAGCTTGTCTGATGGTTTAAGAGTGCACAGAATTACAAAATATCACAACTAACTCAAAAGAAGCATTTATTGTTATTCCTGGACTTGTGCAGGTGCTTCTCATTTCACTCTGAAAGCCTGTGATTGGACTGCGTGAACTAAATGTCATAGCACAGGTTGTGTCGTAGACCTGCATTCAAGTCCATCACATAAAGCAGAGAATAGTATCTAGGGATGTCATGTAAGTCCAGAGCTATCAGAATCAAATGGCTTACCTGAGTGAGGTTTCCGGATCGATTGGACGATGTAATTTCAGCACTGTGCACCACTTCAGAGCTCACGGGTGACTGGGTGAACCTGCTTGCTTCCAAAATTGTAAGATATTCATCAGAATTTGCAACATCTTCCTGACATAATGTTGAAGGTTTTCCACATTTCAAGGGCCCTTATTCAAGTACATTATAGCGGTCTCCAGCCACATCCTTACTCGGGATTACTAAGATGTTATTTTTTCATGTCGTCACCAAGTGGAATAACGTCTCCTGGCTGTACAGTGTCCTTGCATTGCTTTAGAAACTTCACAGTATAGTAATGGAAGTGACAGCAGCTCACCTTTCTGATAACGATTCAAGAAAATCCCACATGCCCTTGTGTGGTAATAGGTTCAGGATTCTGCTCAATTAGCAGTTGTCCAAACCTTACTTATTTTCAATGATAATTAAGGTTTCAAGCAGTGTTCATGCTTGTGTACCATCTCTTATGTGTGTTCAACATCAGCTACACAAGTATCAGCTACATACTCCCAGATAAAAAATTATAAAGCACCAACTAAATTTACTAATTAGAGAGCCAATTTCAGAATTGTGAAAAACCTATTTTTCTTTCAAAGAATTACCAATTCTCTTAGTCCCTCCGGAAGCACTCCATTCTACGCTCTTGTTTGATTTATTTCTGTCTCTGTAGTGCATTTCTTTAGCCTTTTCCCGATCTCTCTTAATTAATTCTATCCATACTCACCACACGATACCGATAACAAGCAATAAACAAACAAACAGACGATGTGAATAACATTAGCAGGACAGTGCTCAGGGTCTAACGGTACATGCACACGCGTGTGTATTTGGGCGAGCATGTCCTGCATGTAGTGGGACTCGTTGCTGTCGTTTCGGCCACAGATCACGTCTGACCTCCGTGTCCCACGGCGATCGCGGTTTAAATGGCTGTCTGGCTCGCTGTCCTACTGTAACGTGGTGGGGAGGTGCGTGGCTGGTGTTAGTGGGGGGAGGGGAGAGCTGTAGCGGTTAGAGGATTAGCGGCCATGACATTGTAGTACACAGCTCGCTGGGTCTCTGTCTGGTTCCCCCTCTCCTTCAATCGCCCTCTTGTTCTCGCTCTCCTGCTCCCTCTGTCTTTCTGCCTGTGTCTCTCTTTCGCTCTCATTCTCTGTATCCTACTCGTGTTATAGGGAATGTGCTTTGGGTTCTGAGGCTGGTGCGTGCGTGCGTGCGTGCGTGCGTGCGTGCATACGTGCGTGTCCTGTTGGTGTTATATGAAGGCTGCTATGTCACCCCAGAACCAGGCCATGTCACAGCGTCACGCCTCCCTGCTCTGACAGACATGTGCTCCCAGCTACAAAGCACACAGCGAGGTGTGTCACACGCTAGCAACACAGACACCAAAATAAACACAGGCTTCTTCTTGTCTATACGCTGTCCTGTTTATGCATATCTACCAGTATATTAGACACGGCCACCTTGTATCGGATCGGACCGCTTTTCCTCCAGAATAGCCTGAATTCTTCAGGGCACAGGTTCTACAAGGTGTCAGGAACATTGCATTGGGATGTTGGTCCGTGCTGAGGCGTTTCAGTTGTTGCAGATTGGACAGTGGCTCGTTCAGGCTGCAAAACGTCCGGTTAGAAAGCTGCTCTATTGTGAGGTATTCAACAAGGGGGCCCGGGCTCCCTGGGGGTCTGTGGAGCTATTGCAGAGGGTCCTTGGGAAGACCCAAGTATTCATTTGAATTATTATTATTGTATTAATGATAACACTACCGGCCGTGGTAGTTAAATAAACTTCCTCGTCTCCTCGGCCATGGTAGTTCAAATAAACTTCCTTGTCTCCTCGGCCGTGGTAGTTAAATAAACGTCCTTGTCTCCTCGGCTGTGGTAGTTAAATGAACTTCCTCGGCCGTGGCAGTTAAATGAACTTCCTCGGCCGTGGTAGTTAAATGAACTTCCTCGTCTCCCCGGCCGTGATAGTTAAATGTACTTCCTCGTCTCCCCGGCCGTGGTAGTTAAATAAACGTCCTCGTCTCCTCGGCCGTGGTAGTTAAATAAACGTCCTCGTCTCCTCGGCCGTGGTAGTTAAATAAACGTCCTCGTCTCCTCGGCCGTGGTAGTTAAATGAACTTCCTCGGCCGTGGTAGTTAAATGAACTTCCTCGGCCGTGGTAGTTAAATGTACTTCCTCGGCCGTGGTAGTTAAATGTACTTCCTCGGTCGTGGTAGTTAAATGTACTTCCTCGGTCGTGGTAGTTAAATGTACTTCCTCGGCCGTGGTAGTTAAATGTACTTCCTCGTCTCCTCGGCCGTGGCAGTTAAATAAACGTCCTTGTCTCCTCGGACGTGGCAGTTAAATAAACGTCCTCGTCTCCTCGGCCGTGGTAGTTAAATGTACTTCCTCGTCTCCTCGGCCGTGGTAGTTAAATGTACTTCCTCGGCCGTGGTAGTTAAATGTACTTCCTCGGCCGTGGCAGTTAAATGTACTTCCTCGTCTCCTCGGCCGTGGCAGTTAAATGTACTTCCTCGTCTCCTCGGCCGTGGCAGTTAAATGTACTTCCTCGTCTCCCCGGCCGTGGCAGTTAAATGTACTTCCTCGTCTCTCCGGCCGTGGTAGTTAAATGTACTTCCTCGTCTCCTCGGCCGTGGTAGTTAAATGTACTTCCTCGTCTCCTCGGCCGTGGTAGTTAAATGTACTTCCTCGTCTCCTCGGCCGTGATAGGCAGGGTGTTTGTGACCAGGAGGAGGCCATCAGATTTAAAGGGAGATTTAGGGTATTTTCCTTAAGCTTTTGACAGGTTCTTGCACATTGATAACTAGCAATGGCACTTAGCTAACAATATGATATGGCTCAACTTTTACTGAACCGCACCCAGAGAAAAATATGAAGTCCATCAGTTAGTCTCACTCCACACAAGCAGGAAATCCTCCAAATGTAAACCATGTCTGGCAGCCTCCGATGTGAGAACCTTGGAGAGTATCTCAGCTAGTTATGCTGGTGAGGTTTGGTTCTGGTAAACACTGAGTCGTGTCACTCACAACCAATACATTAGCTATTTGCTTTTCCCTCCATTTGTGAGTATTTGAGGTGTCCTGACTCACTGTCACAACCTGTGTGAGAGTGAAAGGGCTGATCTAGGATCAGTTTGTGCTTCAGGTCATAATGAATGTAAAGGGGGCAGCGAATAATGACGTGTTATTGTTTCTCCATACACATTCAAAATCGTTGCTGTCACTCAGGGAAATTACTCCTATTTATTGGATTTTTACACCAACTGCAGTAAGTACAAAACAGCGGAGCCATGTATTTTTTTTAAGTGTTCAGCATTTGTTTTTCCTTCTGTGCTGGTCTTTTTCCAGTCATAACCTGCATTAAAATAGGAATGTCCTGTGTCCCGAGAGGAGAACACGAACAGGAGACGATATGTTCCACCCATAGAAACGTTTCTGCTCCCAGGCAACGGCAGGTAACTTAACACTAACTCATCTGCCAATGTAGGATGGCTGTCCTGGTTCTGATGAGATGCCAAACGGCCCACTTATTGCAGCCTGGTCCCTCAAATAGACGAGTCCGTCCCAAATGGCACCTTTTAGGGGACCAATCGCCGCCTCATTCCCTTTTTGTGTGCTGGTCTAAAGCAGTGCACTAAATAAGAAATAGGGTGCCGTTTGGGACGCGCCCTGAGTGTGGGGGTGTGCGTGCCTTGTCAGCTGAGTGGTGCTCTTCCCCGTCCCGAATCCTGAATGAGACACTCCCAAACCGGGTGGTTTGAATGCTGATTGGCTCAAAGCCATGGTATTTTGGGCGGGTTGTGGTATATGGGCAATATACCATGACTTAAAGTTGTTCTTTGGCATGATACATTGAGGAGTGCCTGGATACATGTAGTATATTAGAAATATATCACAAACCCCCAGAATGCCTTGTTGCCAGTATACACCTGCTACCACTGAGAACATCTATTATGCTAATGGCGGTATTGACGGCCATAATTGTTCCCCTGGGCTCTGGACGAGTGTAACAGGTCAACCAGAAAGAGTTGTCCTTGTTTCTGCAGGGCCTCTATATCAGTTCTCTGGTTTAAAGCCGTGTCCTGGGTAGTAAGGACTCTGCACATCGGTCATTATTGATGATCTTTCTTTCTGTCTCCCTTTCTCTCTCACTCTCTCTATCTGTCTCTCTCTCACTAGGCGACAATGAAAAACCCCAAATAAACTCTGAGGAGCTGCAGATCAAAAAGGTGAAGAAGAAAAAGAAGAAGAAACATAAAGAAGGCGAGAGGGAGAAGGAGCGGAGGAGAGCTCCCAGGATGTACAGCAGGTCCAGCCAGACCACGTGCGCGGGCCTCTTGCCTGAACTCCACGCCGGCCTTCCCTCCAAACAGCACCATCACACCGAGTTCAAACCCCCGCTTCCCGTCCACCACCATCATACCTCTGCCTCCATCAAGCCGGAGAGGAACTCCAACAGCCTCTCTCCGACCCTCTCCAGGTCTCTGTGGAGCGGCGTCGGCATTTGGGACGCAGTCTGCCCTCTGAAGCTCACCCCTCAGACCCCCGGGCTGCAGCCACGGCGCCCCCACCCGGGCTTTGAGAACCTGGAGTTTGCCCAGTTGGTCCATGTTGAGGAGCAGCCCAACGGCGGTGCCCTGGTGGCCCATGCCTACTGTGGCGAACTCTCTGCCCTGTCTCCGGCGGAGATGCAGAGGTTCGCCCAGGAGTTTGTGACGCTGGCCTTCAGCGAGAACCCGTCCACCCAGGCGGCTCACTACGTGATGGGCATTGTTCACGGGGCGGCCTCCTACCTGCCCGACTTCCTGGACTACTTCTCCTGGAAGTTCCCCTCGTCGCCGGTCAAGATGGAGATCCTGGGGAAGAAGGATATAGAGACCACCACCATGCTCAACTTCCACAATCAGGTGAGGATGCTGGCCTGGTCCGTTTGACGAACTGACCCGGTCGGTTTGACGATCTGACCTGGTTCGTTGGATGATCAGCCTGGGTCACTCTTGGTTTAGGATCTTCACTGGTCTTTTGTGTGTGTGTTTGACAATCACATTTTTGCTGGTTGAAGAAATGCAAGGCTTATTTTGTGCAGGTCTCAGTTTGTAAAGCATGGGGTTTTACCAGCGGTGTGATTGGTTCCACACCTGTCGAGGGCCAGTAAGAGAAAAAGCATGAAAACCTAAACGCTCACCGCTTACCGCCTCTGCTTACTGATTTTATAACGTTGAGAAAACGCCGTATGAATTTCTAGGTAGATGGGTGTAGCTGAATGAACAACCACCAATAAACCTTTGTGTGTAAAACTGGTGTAGGAGGCAGGCTTTTATAACATGTCCTTGGGTTTCCCAGAAATGCAGGGCTCAGGAAAAGGCTAACGAAAAGGCTCATGTGTGAAATGAAATCCACTTAGGGATATCTTAGGAATAGCTCTTGTAATGTTGAGAGGGCTGTAAGCTGACGTCCTCCAGGCCCATTTGAAGGGTTTTGTTCTTTGCGGATTGATTGAAATGTAGCGTTACACACTGCCTCTCATCAGGCTGCTATCAGGGAAATCCTTCCCCTCCACGAGGCTGCAAGTGGCAATGAACGGATAATTTTTCTTCTTCCTCTTCTCCAAAATCCAATATGGAGCCCTTTAACAAAGGCTGGCAAGGGCTTTGGTCCAAATGGCACCCTGTTTCCTGTGTGACATATTTGCCCTGGTCGATTGTAGTGCAGTGGGTAGGGAATAGGGCATCACTTGGGATGTGACTCGAGGAGATCTAATCAAATCGCGGTCTCTTCTCAGACCCCTCTCGCTCTCGGTTAGAATGCTCGCCAACGCGGAACAAAGCCTGATTCTAGAACTCTGAAATAATGCTTCCTTCTCTTGACATTTAGAACCCCACGATGTGATACACTAAATGTAATGTAATCCGAAACTTGGCAGTGGAGGCACTGAACACGGGATACTGGGTCCGGTTATATTTTGGCACAATCCTCTCCCACCCGCTCTCTCATCCTGGCTTCAGTGTGGTTTAGGGCTACGTAGAGCTGAGCTGTTATTTGGGATTTAATCACAACCTTTCCCAAGCTCAACCCATGAGTTAGTACAGTGGCGTTAGGAGACTTCCTGTCTCCGGGTAAGAACGCAGGAAGCCCACTGACTCCTCTTCTATTCTCGCCCTGGTAACGATCGTTCTGCAGCTGCTGATGTGCAAGAAACAAGGTGGACCAATCGCACGTGAGTGCTTGTGCGCGCTCAGGGCTTCAGGCAAGGCAACTGCATCATTGTCCTCACATCATCATGTTCTGATTGGCTGTAGTTTACATTGCTGGTCCTGTTGCATTCTGGTAACACAGATTAGCGCTCCACCGCTACCAACAGACCCGAAATGTGTACCATTAGACGTGACCAACTGAGCATCCATCAGTCCCTAAAGATGGAGTGTATCATAATAATGAGTGCAAACAATTACACTGTTTTTTTATATTTCAGGGATCCAATAAATGTCTCAATTTTACCTTTTTAATTTGACTTGACGGTTATGCTGACATTTTGACAGTTTCTTGGTAAAACAACCGAAGAAAAAATGATTCCATCTGAATCAGTTTGTGTAGATTGTCCTTATTGACATTGTCAGATCGTCATCCAAGCAGTATTGGACTGAATTCATTCTGGAAGCTTGTCAAATTATTAGGAGACTGACAAATACCTGGAGGATGGAATTGGAAATGACAGAACAAAGTCACAAATGGACAGACAGTGTTCAGTATCAAAACAGTGACCCACTGAATTTGCTTCACTCTTGTTTTTATGCAGTCAAGACAGCTTCTATGAGGGTGTTTGTGTTTGTGTGTGTTTGTGTGTGTGTGTGTGTTTGTGTGGGTTCGTTCACTCGCATTTAGGTGACTTTGTGTGCATGAGAGAGAATACTGCAAATTGGAAATGAACAGAGGCCTTCATTTCAGGTCAAACACATGGAAATTGGTCCAGTTTGGAGGCAGGGCTGGTCGGGGGAAAGGGCATTACAGAATAGCCAGTGTGTGGAACAATACCCAAACACAGATGGGAGGTTTTGGCATTTTTCAATATAAAAACCAAAATCTCATAGCTAAAAAAGATTTGTTATTCTACTGTGGGAAACATCCATGTGATTATTCTAATGCTGCAAATCTGCAAACATTATCTCAATATGTTAATTTGTTTGACCGAAGATTTCAGTATTGAATAGTGACAGGGTCTAACATCAGTGAACTGTGAGGTGTATGGGTGTGTGCACTGCAGCCAGCCTGGCCAGTTTGAGCGCTGACCGGTCCGATGGCCAGGGATACTGTACTCTGACAGACCCCTTGGGTCCACTGGTAAGCAGATGTACAGCGTGTGGTTCTGATGTTTGTGTTCCATGATTACACTGTGGGCCTTGGTCACATGGCACTTTGGATAGATGTCCTGGATGGGCGAGAGCTTGGGCCACTGTGATGTACTGGCCTGATTTGACTACTCGCTTGGGGGGCTGCGGTTCCTTACTGGGCCGTGACACACCCGGCCAGGGTTCTCTCTGTGGTTCAGTGAGGGCACCCTGGGTAACATGCTGAAGGCACTAGAGCTTCTGATGGATCTTCTTGATAACATCATTGGTGGTGTTGGTCCATCACGTGTCCACGGGTGTGTGTATGATGACGTTCTCAAAACAGCCGACTCTACTGTTGCTTTGCAGATTCAAATCTATCCCTCTCTGCTGCTTGAAGAAAACATCACTGCTGTTTTGCTGACATTCTTGGAAAGATTGCTGTCCTGGTAACATCATGCCAATTTCCATAACTCCTCCCTAAACTGACTTAGTTAAATGTTGATGTTCATCAGACCTGAAACTCACCCCTGGGGGACCCCATTGTAAACAGTCAGGGAGTAAACCAGAGGACTGAGGACACACACCTGGGGGACCCCAGTGTTAACAGTGGAGGGGATGTTGTTCCCTCACAGCCTTTTGATGTGGGTTAAAACAAGCCTCTCCTAGCACTTTGCGGTGACAGTGATGAAGTCATCATGTTGGTGGGTGAGTCTTTGAACAGATTCGAATACGTGTTGAGAACGGCCTTGACTAATTGTCAGCTTCATCTGAACACTGTCTCACAATCCATTCTGTTGGTGGCATGGAGGGAGGGACAGAAAAGGAAGGGGAGGGAGGATAATGGCAGCTCTGTGACTGACAGCTGTTGACCTTGATGTACACATACAAGTGTCACCACAACAAGACTATCTCCTGGCCTGGCTCTCTCACACACAAACACACACACACACACGGCTCATTCAGTGTCTTAATGATTTAATATAATTCACACTTTTCATTTCTGGAAGTGTTGTGCATAAGAATAGCCCTACCTAAGGTATAGTGCTCATATAATACCATCCCATATTGCTTAAGAACAGACATTTCTATGGTATATCTCCCATATACTACCTATACCATCTGTACTCAGGACCCAAACTACCAGGTTTATCACATGCATGCACTGGAAGTGTGTCCTGCTGTATGTGCAATAGTGGTAGCCTCCCAAGCAGACCATAAACCTCAATGGAAAACTAGAACGTTAAGTTAATTTCTGTAAGGGAAAGCTAGGAGGAGGCGCGGCTGTGTTAGATGAATTATAATGCGGTCTACAGTCTTGGGTCATGAACGGGTCAAACAGAATCAGTTTTACCCCTTTGTATTGTCTTGAGCTATTTCTGACACCGTCGGATAATAATAACTCGCTAATGTGCAGCTGTTGCTAGAAACAGGCCCAAATGTAACCAGATAGCTGAACCCGTTGTAATGCTAACCTTGTCAACTAGTTTGGTTTTCTGCTGGATATCTAGTGTGAAGGTGTATGCAGTTTGTTGAATACCGACAGACATTGCGGAAAAGCACTCAAGAGTCCTCAAGGTTCAGCTGGAAATTCCTTGGCTCTGTTCCTGGCTGTGTTTGCCAACTGTTTCCTCTTAAGCTCCTCTGGTTTAAAATGGGAATTGTCAAACGCTAGCTACTTCTCTCCTCAGACAGCTGTGACTCGCTAAATGAGCTGTTTGCACTACGCACTTCTTCGTTAGAGCAATGGGCTACCATAGCAACACCGGGATAAACCTTTATGGGCAACTGAATCAATGGAACAAGACGTAAATGTACATCAGTTACACGAGACATGAAAACATTTTATTTCACTTAGCTGCCAACTTATTTCAGAAGTCATCCCTGCCTGATCTTTTTCGTACACTGATAACGAAATGTTAGTGAAATGTTCATTTTTCCTCAATTTGCCTTATTGAATACTAAAATATATATAAATGGGAAGTGTTATTCCACTGCCCTTTGATTACAAAAGAATGTTGTAAACTGACATGCTGAAGGAGTGGGTGTGAAACAGGCTGCCAGCCCTGGACACCACAGCACGTTGCTGGCGAGTCGGAGTAACTTAGCAACGTCATTGATGAACCACCAAAGGCACACTTGTTGTCTGTTTTCAAATTCAGAAACATGTGGAGTTCAATGGTTTCCCCTGCCCCAAGTCATTCCTTAATATTCATAAAGAGTCTCAGAGTCAAAGCACTGATCAAGGATAATGTCCTGCCGTCCATGATATATTCATTATGATCCGTGTCGAGATCTCCCACTCTGAGACACTTGGGATAAGACTACAGAGGCTTCCAGTTTAGCCTATAAACGGCCAGATGCTCAGAGCCTCTCCATTTGTGGGTCTGCGAGTGAACCGGGCTCCACCTCAACTACTCGGACACTGTCGGTTCTGGTCAGGTCACACATCTCCTTCATTCAGCACAGTTGGTGTGTCTGTCTGTTCCCATTAGCCTGAAGCTCTTGTAGATCAATGTCCCATCAGTTCTCTGCTGCTCACCCAGCTGTCAAGGTCTCCACACACACACACACACACACACACACACACACACACACACACACACACACACACACACACACACACACACACACACACACACGGCCGTCTGGTATGCGCATGCACACACAACATACAGACTAAAGTCTGACCGGTCATTAGGGGATTAGAGGCAGAGGCCAACTTGTGATTGTAAATATATTTTCTTTTCTTTTATAACTGCATCTGTGGGGGTCGAGTAT
>JACXGJ010013407.1:0-16428 GCA_016801105.1 Esox niger | reverse complement strand
GGTGTGTGTGTGTGTGTGTGGGGTGTGTGTGTGTGTGGGGTGCGTGTGTGTCTGTATATGTGTTGGGTATATGTTTGCAGACTGCAGGCTAGTGTTGGGGACATTGCGGCATGCAGAATGTCTGCCGAAGGACGGCAGATGACTGGAACAACCGTCCACTGAATGTACACTGACTAACATCTTCTCCATGCCTTCTCTGGAGAATTCATCTAGACTGGGTTGTGCTTAGGGTTGCCATTTGGAGTGATTCTGTCTTGACCGGCTTGACCACTTTAAATGTTATTTGTCTGTTGTCTTTTATAGCACTTGATTTGGCTGTCTTCAGTGGATTAGAGAGATGGAAGATGCACTCTATTCTGTCCGGAACGTGTTCCGTCATACTTTCTTCTTTTACTTCCACAGTTGTTCTGTTTTAAACGTTGAGCTCGTGTCTCATTGTTGGAGACTGGCCTACACCAACGCTGACTCAGCTCTTGCTCTCCGCTTTCCAAGATTGGAGTCCCAGGGATAACCACAGGTGTGAAGCTTTGCCACAGATCACAGTGCCCTGAGGTCTGCCACACACACGCACGCATGCAAGTACGCACGCACGCACGCTCAGGAGATGCGCGATGCACGCAGAGATGAACGCTCAGTCACACGCCAGCAGCCTTGGCTTCCTCCTGTAATCTGTGCATTCCGCTTTTTCTCGACCGCAAGACGACCGACTTGACCTCGTGAAATGCTGAGAGGTTGTGACTGCTGGATCAACTGAAGTACATAATTGCGTAGAAGTAGGTCGTTGGCGGTTGTCGGCCTGTTTCCCGGCTGCTGCGGCCTTCTGCTCCGTAGCTGGTGGGTGACATTAAGGCTCTTACATAAGAACACACAGTGGTGGGGCTAGATCTGCTTTGCATGCAGTCTCTGGGAGAGAAAGAAAAAGTGTGTGTGTGTGTGTGTGTGTGTGTGTGTGTGTGTGTGTGTGTGTGTGTGTGTGTGTGTGTGTGTGTGTGTGTGTGTGTGTGTGTGTGTGTGTGTGTGTGTGTGTGTGTGTGTGTGTGTTTGTGTGGTAGGTAGGTGTGCAATTGGGCGTGAGTGAGAGAGACAGACAGATGGGAGACATGAGCGGGTGTGAGAGACAGACAGAAACAGAGGGTGTGAGTGTGTGTTTAAATGTGTGTAAGACAGACAGAAACAGAGGCAGACTGAGAGGGTGGGTGCGTGCAGGAGAGAGGGGAGGGGGGTGTGTGAGAAAGGAAGTGTGACTAGAACCAGCCAGAGAGAGAGAGAGAGAGAGAGAGAGAGAGAGAGAGAGAGAGAGGGTGAGGGAGCTGGGGCACGTCAGAGTGGACGACCGGGCAGATTCTGGGACCCAGATGGTCCAAGGGATCAAGCAACATGGAGGAGCAACATGAGGTCCAGAACAGCTTCTTCAAGAAGGTGAATGTCCCAGATCACGCCCACTACACCGTGGCTTTCTTCGTGTGCCTCATTGGAACTTTTGGAGTGACTGGCAACGCTTTGGTCATGTTCGCATTCTGGAGGTTAGTCACCCGAGGAGGGCTTCATTGTCTACAGGTTCAGAGTGATAGCGACAGATAGTACATCGTAAATGATGGTAATGTGATAAGGCTGGTGTCTTTTGATCTGCAATGCACTTCTCAAATACACAAACTTTACATCACATATTTAGAGCACATTATAAATTTCAAGGGATATCGTTTGTAAATGTGGTAGTTCACTGTCTTTTTTGAGTTTCAATTTATTTGAGGTGTGTTTACATTATTTCATTATGCTTTTGGAAGAATGAGAATGGTAGCCAAATGTTAATAAATTAAGTAATTAATTTTGCTATACGGCTTATGTAACAGGTATTTGTGTTTCAATTTGCTGTCAAAACGGGATCAATCATGAAGCCAAATTTGACACATTTACTGAATTTCTACAAAATGTTAAAACTCAAGAACAGCAAAAACTCGCAACACTGATTGACTTCACCTGTTGTAGCTTCATCGGTTACAGGACCGAACACGCAACAGAAATGTTCCCAACGCCAAGATCTCGACCCTAGCTTAGTTACATGTCCAACAGCAATCAGTTAGGAGTTACCTGGCATAACCCATCTGCTAGCCTTGTTTACCTCTGCTCAGTTTTGAGGAAAGTTTGTGCTGTTCCTTGCAGATGCTTCATCATTCTTTCTTTATAAAAACAGCATTCTCTACAGCTTCGGATATCTGCATGTTCCTTCAGTCCCCCCCTCATCTGACTGTAAAGATGAGGGGGGGATTTGTTTTAGTTTTTTAGCCTGTTTGACGTGATGTGCAACAGAGTTAATGCATGGCAGTCGCCAAACCCTCTGCCATACCCAAAAGACGTCCCTGAGCCAGTGGAGAGAATCTATTTTGAATTCTGCCACCGGGGACCACAACTCAAATGATGGCAGCTCAACATGATAAGCTTTAGATGCTGACTATGAGCTGGTCTGGAGTTTGGGACCGGCTCTAGCCAGTGGCCACAGACAATGTCAATGTTTCATTTAACAATGCTTCAAGAGGCAATTTGCAGTTCAACCAATAAAACGATACACATTATGGCTATAGAATGTTTACATTTGCTTGGATACCAGCACGGGAATGAAACAAGCTTATGTTTTTGCTTCAGTGGAGTTACTGCAGTTAATAATAAGTTATCAGGTAGTCATCAAGCATTCATAAAGTATCCATCATTAATTTCATGTAGCGAAAGCGGACTTCCCCTTTGAGCCTGTGGAACTATGCGAGAATAATGCAACATTGACTCACTAAGCAGAAATAAAGTCCATATTACCGTTCCTGTGAACTGAGAAGAATTCCTCCCTGGGCAATGACAAGACAGTTTCCTATGAAAGTTTAGCTTCTAGATGTCAGACCTTAATACATCTTTAAACTGTATAAATAAACAACAAGCCAAAGGTTGTGGTTACATATTTATTTCGTTTTACAGTGCAAATACTGTAGGTTGCATTATATGTTATTTTTCTCAATTCCACATTTATTTATTGTTTGTTTGGTCAATACAGGAAAGAAAATACAACAGGAAGCTACTAACTTTATTGCCAGCTGATTACGATACATTTACAAGGGATATTTTTACAGGGAACTTTTCTTTTAGAACTAGTCATTGTCTTATATTGCCAGAATTATTTGTCCTTGGTCTATTCTTGTAACTAGTCTCATCAGTCATGTTCAGAGATGATAAATTATTTAAGCTGTCATTCCAAAAATATTTTTAGTGCCATTCCTTAATTCATTACACTCCAGTACCAACAAATCCCAGATGTGTTGGGACAATAATTGCCTAGTTGCTGAGATTGATTTTACAATTGGATCTCATTTGCTATACTCAACTTAGTACTGAAAATTACTTTTCATATTTACCCTTGTCACCCATGCTTTTCACTTTCATAATTCATGAAACAATGGAAAGGTCAGAGTTAAAGACGCAATGCAATCCAAAAGATGTAATATCCCCCTAGACTGGTGAAACTGTAAAAATGCCTTTAGTTCAAGAGCTGTTGGTGGAAAAAAATAGGTCTCCAGATAAATAAGGCCAAAATGATCAGTACCTGACATTAAAACATTTGAGAAAGGCTGCCTAGACCATCCTATCAACAAATCACATCTGTATATATTCATACAGTGAACAGAAATATAACCACAACATGAATCAACTCAAACGATTCCTCTGATTTGGTTCCCAGTCCAGCTGATACCGGCACTAATCCATAAACACACGAAAACACACCCCAGTGGTGAGCAAAGTCAATTACGATGCCAATGTGCAGTCAGGTCACAAAACCCTGGTGAAGATGACAAGCTCACAGATGAGCTTCTCAGGCACTCGTTTCTCACTTAAATTCTTCGGTTTTGCCATTTTCATTTTGATAAAGAAGCTGGAAGCATGGATCCTAGACTGACACAGTTACACGTTGTCGTGAGGCCAATGAGATGGGCAGCAGGTCTGTTGTATATTCCTGGAGTCAGCATACTTGTTGAACGCTCCCTCAGAATCTGAGACATCTGTGGCATTAGGTTGGGTGACAAAACGGCACATTTCAGAAGTGGCCTTTTATTGTCCCATTGCTATTTGAACCTGCTTGCTGATATGCCACATTTGGCACTCGCTGCTGAACATGTACAGCTCAATCTGTCCGTCGATCTCTGACGGTTTGCTTGCCATTGCAACCATTGGATGTTAATAGTAGGAGAAAGAAGCCACGCAGGCATTACATTAAGTGAAGACAAGTTGGTCATGCGTGATCAGATTACCCTCTGATCCAGAAACCACAGCAGTAGTACTCATCCCGTGGATTATCGACGGTCTTGTCTATTATGTTATTGAAGTTAATTGATTCCTGCAATTGGGTCAAGGTCCCATGCAGGTAGAAGGTTTAACGGGATGCTTTTATATTTCATCTCTGTTCCAGATTAAATACCCCTTCGAACAGTTGTTGCGGGCATGGAGCTGCTTGCATTAATTTGATACGAGCAGAAATCACATATGGTCGACCTGAAACTAAAACACAGCAGCTGGTCGGTAATGGTGGTGACGTTACTTAATCTAAAGTGCTTATTAAAGGGGCAATCTAAAGTTCAGACAACAAAATGTAAAACACAGTGATGGAAAATGTCAGTGCACCCGTCTATACGGATTGATGGCCTGTCTGGATCAGTTGAGAAACACAGGAAGAATTATCTTGAGATGCTTAGAAACATGAAGTCCTTTACTTTCGCGTCACATTAAATGCAAAATAGGCTCGATTTACTCTGCTCCTCACGGTTACAGCTGACAGCACTTTTCAATTACAACGTTTCCTTTTCAAAATGCGTTCTTGCATTCTGCGTTCTCCCATATTTTCAAGGGTGAACTTCCAAGAGCCCCAAAGAAAGGATTCTGTCTGACACGTGAGCGCTCAGAGCGCTTATACATTTAAATTTTTGTGAACAGGAAACTGCTTCATCAGCTTAGCTGGGTGCAGCCAGCACCATCGACAGAAAACTACCTTCAGGCACTTTGTTCATTGTTACGCAACAACACCACATGCGCTATGCTTTCCACGAACGTGGGAAGATCTCAGATGTGCACATTTATCCTGTAGTCCTTATTCACCCATGACGACATTACCTTGCACGACTCCAAAACAATCATCACTCTGGTGCAGAGTCTTTCATCAGTTGTTTGAATGAATTCAGTGGCACTACTGTTATATCTAGATGAAGCACGGATTGTACACTGTATACAATAGGTCCCCATAAGCAATTACCAAAATATTTGGTTGGAACAAGCTTCCATAAGTGGGAAGATAGCCAAAATAAAACAATTTCAATGTAAGCTTCTTCAAATGACATATGACATTTTGTTATCCAACCAAACACCTATCTTTATATTTTGGATTAAACATTTTTATTGGACAAGCCAACAGGTAACAATAACTAATGTTCTCTGGTGTAGTACCAGTTCTGATTAGTCTTGAATTCAGCGTTTTGTGCACTCATGCACAGTTTTACAGCACAGTGACTGAAAAGCATTCTGGAACATATATGAGTGTATCGTCTTCATGTAGATGCAATTTTGCTGTTTGCATCCCATTTCTCAGATTATTTATAAAAATTAAGAGCATTAAAAGAGCTAAACGGAGCCCTGGGGCTCACCTCTAATAATCTCAAAGAACCAAGACATGTGATTGTCAGCATAAACACACTGTTTTGTGTCAGAAAGACCCTAAAGCAATGTACTCTCTCCAGCAACAATTAACGGTGAATTGAATCAAACACCTCTGATCAATCAACAGAGTACCACATGACTGAAAACTGCTCAATGTTCTTCTCAATTAAGATGTTTTTTAATTGAATTCCCTAGGGATTCACATACTTTCTTTTTGGCTTTCTAAAATGTTTGTTGTATTTCCTGAAATGTTTCAGTTGGAGGACCAAATGAGAGAAGCATGTACCATTTGAATGCTAATAGATCTCAGCTAGTTTTCACTGCTTTGCAAGAGCACTAACATTTATAGCTGATGAAATGTGGTTAGCGTCAACGTTTCCAATACCTGTGTTACAGTAATAAGAAGCTGCGCAATCTGCCCAACTATTTCATCATGAACCAGGCGGTGAGTGATTTCCTCATGGCTTTCACACAGACGCCATTCTTCTTCATCAATTGTCTTTATAAAGAGTGGATTTTTGGCGAAAACGGTAAGTCGTTTATCATCTCATTCTCATTTCCACGATTGTTACAGTGTGGATTTTGGAACGGAGGTCGTTGGTTTTTACTTGGACGTGTGTGTGTTTACAGGCTGCAAGATGTATGCCTTCTGCGGCGCTTTATTCGGCCTGACCTCCATGATCAACCTACTGGCTATGTCCATTGACCGCTACCTGGCCATTACCCAGCCCCTCAAAGCACTTGGCCGATCATCGAAGCGTCGGACCTCCATGGCAATAGCAATGGTGTGGCTCTATTCCTTCGCCTGGAGTTTGGCCCCACTTGTCGGCTGGAGTGAGTACGAAATGCACCCCTTCTAATGCTACAACGAAGCCAATTCTCAAATTCACAATTGCCATAATAAAACCCCATGGCAAAGCGTTGCTGGTGTCAAATATTCTGCTGTTCAGGCCTCGAGCAAGAAGCTTAACAACTAAACTGCTTCCCTCGCCGTGTTGCCCCAGCTGACTGTAAAATTAAACATGTATTCAAAATAATAATTTAAATCAACACGTCCTGTTGCTGCCAGAAACGATAACACCGGACTGTGTATTTGTTGGTTTCTGTCGAATGTCTGTTACAGGCTCCTATATCCCAGAGGGCCTCATGACTTCCTGCACCTGGGACTATGTCACATCCACCTACGCCAACCAGAGTTACACCATGATGCTGTGCTGCTTCACCTTCTTCATTCCTCTGGGCGTCATTTTCTACTGCTACCTGTGCATGTTCCTTGCCATTCGCAACGCTGGCAGGTGAGACCTATATGTTCACATGGGTGATGGGAAAAATAATAATGACATTATGTTTTCTCAGGCTCGGCGCATGTTCCAACTAGTTCAGTAAAACAGTGTATTCCTGCCTTTCAGGGATTAGTTACACTGCCAGGTTTTACTCAGTCACCCATGCAATCAGCTGAACCAAATATATGCTTGTACAATTCACTCAAAATCTTGCTTTAGGATCTCTTTTTGTCCATTTTGATGTAGTGATCACAAGGAAAGGCCCTCCTCCTTTTTCTGCGGATGAGGGCCCTAGGCTCTGGTTAGAAGGACAGAACAAGACATACAATGAGGCCATCACCTCTTCAAAGATGTTCATAAAACCCTGAGTGAACCCCCCCCTCCAAAATTCCCAAAATGGCATGTCATGGAAATGCTCACTGCAATGTCCCAACACAGTTTTGACACAGCCAGGTAGGTGGGAGAATTCCCACAACCTGCCGCGCCCCAATCCATTGTGCCTTCCTGTGCGCCCCCCACCACCACCTGGCTGAGCTTGTGCCAACTCTCGTCATTCTCATCCTTGTGTTATTTCCCGCCCTGCAGGGAGGTGGAGGCCCTGGGAACGCAAGTGAGGAAATCCACCCTGATGCAGCAGAAGACCATCAGGAACGAATGGAAGCTGGCCAAAATCGCTTTTGTGGTCATCGTTGTGTATGTCCTGTCCTGGTCGCCCTACGCCACTGTCTGCATGATATCCTGGGCGGGGTAAATATAACAAATATCTGTTGATCCTTCTGATGTATTCTAAGACAATGCTGAAAAGGAGAGCGATCCTCAGGGTTCAATGTACTTTATCTGTTGAACAATTTAAATGATTCAGCTGGGATCAACTGGTGGTGTGCCATGTGTTGCCATGGTCGTTTGGGATTGCTTATTATTAGCAAGCCTGCAGTAACATATTTACACACTTCATAGTTAGATCCCCCTGAGGTAAACCAACAACAATGTTTTTTCTGCTCTTGTTTCCAAAGTGCCTGGATTTTTGTGGTTTCTGAAATAATATTTCAGATGAATTTGTTAAATTCAATCTTTGTCCAATTTAAAGGGCTTTATTGGCCTGGAGAACATTTGTTTACATTGCCAATTCAAGTAGAGAAATAAGGAGTGCGTACATAGTCAAGGTTATTAATTTTGGAAGTCACACTGGTCAGGTGTTTTGTTCCTGTGTACTTGATTAATACTACCCTGATTAGAGCAGGCTAGCTTTCCAATTTACACTTTTTTGTCTCATTCTCATTCAATATGTTGTTGGTTAGTAAGTGGAACCCAGACCTCACAATCATAATGGATTCTAATTGGGATGTCAAGTTCTATGTTGGTTTTGATTGCATAGAAGGCCCTTGTCTCTGGTTTTTCAAGTCTATCCTTTTCAAACCATTTCTCATTACTGAACCATTTTTTAGATTTATGAGACAGGATCTTAAAAAATGTGATGTTATCCAATAGAATTTAGTAACTGACTGTGAATGCTCTATATGATGGTCAGTAACTGACTGTAAATGTTCTTGATGGTGGTCAGTAACTGACAGTGAATGCTCTCTGTGGTGTTTAGTAACTGACTGTAAATGCTTGTGGTAGTGGTCAATAACTGACTGTGTTATGCTCTCTGTGATGGTCAGTAACTGACTTTAAAGGCTCGTGAATGGTGGTCAGTAACTGACTGAATGCTCGTGAATGGTGGTCAGTAACTGACTGTGAATGCTCTCTGTGGTGGTCAGTAACTGACTGTGAATGCTCTCTGTGGTGGTCAGTAACTGACGGTAAATGCTCTTGGCGGATGTCAGTAACTGACTGTGAATGTTACTCTACCACTATCTACAGGCTCAGGGTGCTAATTAGATGTTTTTGTTAGTTGCTGTCGTAGTTGTGTCCAGATGGGCGAGTTAGGGAGTGAACTACAAATCTCAGGGCTGCTTTGTCTCTTCATATCTTTTTTAATTCTGTCACCTCTCTACTTTAAAAAAATTCTCTCTGCACAATAAAAAAGAGTAATAATTAATAAATACAGCAACTTAGTAATCAATATAACCATGAAGGTATCTTAAGCCATGTTTTTTCCCTATTTCACTTGGCATTTTTTCATTTTTACATGTACATGTCTACCTCAGGAACCACAGTGCCATCCCTACATTTCAGTTGCACATGCTACCTTACAGTTCCTTTTTGCCTTGATTGCAGTTAGAACTGCCATTTGTACTGAATTTGCATCTATATATTGCGCTTGTAACACACCATTCTTAATACATACCGAAATTCCCTGCCAGCGTAAGAATTTAAGGGCGGCCGCAGCCGTTGTTGCCCTTCGCTCTTGCCGTGATACCCCGAAAATCATGGCACGCCCTACGGCCTTTACGCCCCTTTTGCCCCTGTCAAAATATCGCAGTCAGCAGTTTGTACGAGCGTTTGTTTGTACAAACGAATTATTCTGTTTTGCTATAATGTTTTGATGTATTTTTTCTCTTTATTTGTAAAGCACATTGAACTGCATCTTTGTATGAATTGTGCCGTATACATTTACTTGCTTGCAAAGTATACTTAGCGGTTTACGTTTGAGTAACTGAGGTAAAGTTATCCTTCTGGCTAGCCTGAGGTAACGTTATCCTTCTGGCTAGCTAACCTTAACGTTACTCAACTTTCAATACCGTTGCCTGTTTGTTGTCGTCATGTGAACGCTCCCTACTAAAACAAATTCCTGAATCAAATCTAGTTTTTGAGACAAAGTTTCTTATATAACATTCCTATGTCTTTAACTGTACTTTAGGATTCAAAATCCCTGGTGCAGCTGTTGTTTGATGTTTTGCATTATTGCGACTAATACATTGCCGTCGTTTTTGGATAATGCAGGATACTTCCTAATGTGGATTAAGTGTAGCTTGTCATAATGTGCCCACTCTTCTGTCTTTTCAGACACGCTAACATCCTGTCTCCGTACTCCAAAGCTATACCGGCAGTTATAGCGAAAGCCTCTACCATCTACAATCCTTTTATTTATGCCATCATACACAAAAAATACAGGTAAATCATGGTGAATGTATACACCGATCACTGAATATTTAAATTACCTCATTAATTCATGGTTCAGGAACCCTGGATCATATATTCATAATCCTTTCCCCTGTTATATTAAATATGTTTTGGTCCTTTAAATCTTGTGCAGGGCCACTTTGGCTGAAAGGGTACCTTGTTTGAGATGTCTCTCACCGATAATTGAGAAGAAGGAATTCAATAGTGAGTCTTCATTCCGGGATTCCACCATCAGCAGGCAATCATCTGTCTCACGGAGCCCCTTCTGCCCTGCCTCCTCCGTGTCCTCCAGCGTGGTAAGGTCTGGGGTAATATTATCCAGCCTAGAAACTGACCCTGGGTCAGCTTAGCGTTCCCACATTAATTGTTAAGGTGAGGATTCGGGGAAGTAGTAAGGTCAGTGTTGGCTTGCCCTCTGCACTGGGGGCCGAGACACCATTGGATGGGACACTATCACCTAATTGTGATTGATTCCCATTATGAATATGAGCTTTGAGTGAGGCTGGCCGACCTGGATTTGAACTGAGATCGGAATGCAAAGTACAAGGGAAGTGAATTCCTATTGACAGTATTTCTGTAGAAAGAACAACCAGAAACACTTAGATTACGACCTTAATGTGTCTCAGTTAATGAAACAGAAAATAATTTTCTTGTTGTTTCTAAATGTCAGCTGACTAACCGATTGAACCCTCTTTGTTGGGTAAGCCTGAGTAAATGAAGCCCCTGCTATTTCCAGCAGATTAGATTTGTGTCTCTCTTCTCTCCAGCTCCTGCTTTGTGGAACCAATGTAATATTTTGTGTCTTACATCATCTAATGTGAGCGCTGAGCCTAGACGAGGCAGAGTGCCATAGGGTGGAGGAAATGCCTTGTTCTTTTCTTGGCTTGACCCCACTGCCAACCTCGCAGGCGTTAAAAAAAAAATGTATTAGGTCTTTGAAGATTACGGCTCCCTCAGGTTTTCACATCCTGAAGCCCAAGTTGAACTAGGTCCATGTATGGTTCCTGCCCGCAGGTTTTCTCGTCCCGAAGCCCAAGTTGAACTAGGTCCATGGATTGTTCCTGCCCACAGGTTTTCACATCCCGAAGCCCAAGTTGAACTAGGTCCATGTATGGTTCCTGCCCACAGGTTTTCTCGTCCCGAAGCCCAAGTTGAACTAGGTCCATGGATGGTTCCTTGCCCACAGGTTTTCACATCCCGAAGCCCAAGTTGAACTAGGTCCATGTATGGTTCCTGCCCACAGGTTTTCACATCCCGAAGCCCAAGTTGAACTAGGTCCATGTATGGTTCCTGCCCACAGGTTTTCACATCCTGAAGCCCAAGTTGAACTAGGTCCATGTATGGTTCCTGCCCACAGGTTTTCACATCCTGAAGCCCAAGTTGAACTAGGTCCATGTATGGTTCCTGCCCACAGGTTTTCACATCCCGAAGCCCAAGTTGAACTAGGTCCATGTATGGTTCCTGCCCACAGGTTTTCACGTCCCGAAGCCCAAGTTGAACTAGGTCCATGTATGGTTCCTGCCCAAAGGTTTTCACATCCCGAAGCCCAAGTTGAACTAGGTCCATGTATGATTCCTGCCCACAGGTTTTTGGAGATGTTGAGCTGGATCCTCTTCAGTGTAACAACTCCTCCTTCAGAAGCACCACGTCATTCAAGCTCCCAAAAGACAAGCAACGCAAGAACAAGGAGAAGGTGAGAGAGCAGAGATGATTGTGTTGTCGTCGTCCTTTTCGGTGACACTTGGGCTGATGCCAGTCCTCTCAAACATAATGATGTGATATAAAAAAGACCTGCTCTGTAGTACCTGAAAAACAATATATTCCGAAAATCAAGGTATAGAACATGGCCCCTGTAGGAATCACTCCCAGTACCCTAGAGTTATGAGCACAATGACCTCTCAACTGAGCTACACATTTCGCTAATTTATCAGATTCTCTTATCAAAAGCATCTTACAGTAGTGAAAGCATACATTAAACCTCATGCTTATTAGCCTGTATTTTGATTATTTTTCAAGTGCCCTTTTTGTGATATTTTGAATTCCCCGCATGAGGGGTTCCTATAATTATCTGATCTTCATCTAAATCATAACGATAGTTCCCACGATTTGTACTTTTACATGTTCTCACACAAGACGTTGGTCATAGATAAAGAGCATAATGAACAGCAATAAGGAATTCTTAATTGTAGGATATCAGGATATTCAAAAGGAGAATACTGTAATCGCTGTTCATTTTCTGATGCTCCAAAGAGGGTGGTTCATGCAGCATAACAGGATGGCTTACACTGATTATTTTCTTTGGAGTGGCCAAGTCAAAGTCTTGACCTCAACCCTGTTGAAAAGCAGTGGTATAACCTGAAGCAAGCGGTTGATGCCAGATGTCCCAAGAATTTCAATGAACTTAAACAGTGCTGTAGGGAGGAAGCGTCCAAAAATATCTCATAACCGTTGTTCAGGGCAACTACAGAAAACATTGGCTTGAGGTAACTGTTATAGAAGCAGGTTCCACCAGTTACCAAAAAGCATACTTTTTCCAGCCTTGACTGTTTGTTTGACAAACATGTTCAATGAAGACATGAAAAAGTGCATATTTGTGTTAGTTCTTTCATAATCACATTGCGTTTATGCATGGTTGTGATTTCAGATTAAATCAGACTGTATTTTGGAAGCCATTTCTGCAGATATTCAGGGACATCTGAAGGTACACAACATTTCTCCTGCACCTGTGGGCATAAATAGCTAAATTATATTTGAGGGCTTTTTAAAATACACCAGACGTAGAATTCCATGAAACTGAACAAAATGAGTTAACAATCTGCATTTTGATCTCTTCCTCTGTCCAGAAGATTTCAACCCACTTTATCTAAAATAGAATATCTCCCTGTTTCACACTAGCTTCCATTACCTTGTCTTATGTGGATATGAGGTTGATTTAAGATGTTTTATCCTTCCTGTTATGGAAAACCATCCTTCTCTTAACATACACATACTATAGTCATCATTTATTTTTACCTTCTGAGATTTATTTTCAACAGTTAAAGATGAGATCTTTACGACAAAATCGAACCTTGGAATTAGGCTCTTAACATAAAGTATTTCATTCTCGGTCTCACAACTGTTTCCTTTCATGACCTCATATGATCCCCATCTTAACAGAAGCCTAGGTGCTGAATGTCAAATCTAGAATGTCTAAAGTATTTTTTAATATAGTTTTTCCACCAATCAGTGTTCAGCAATAACGTGTTATATGGAGAGAATTTTCCTTTATTTTAATTTCAGTAGGAACAGAGAGTAAATTTGTAGTTATTTAATGATGAAATAGACCTTCAATCTAATGATATAATCAAATACACATATTAATGCTCTTTAAACATTTGTGAAAGCAATCCGTCAATGAAATGACAAATCATGTCCTACAGAGCAGTGTTTTTCAACCTTTCTCCTGGAGGCACCGTACCCTGCATGTTGTGGATCTCTCCCTGCTCTGTCACACCTGATTCAAATGATCAGCTTATCATCAAGTCCTTGATGAGCTACATCAGGTAGGTTTTGGAAGAGAGAGATCTAAAACATGCAGGGCAGGGGGCCTCCAGGAGCCGAGTTGAGAGACACTGCTGGAGAGAACTATCAACACTGCTACAGCTTAGCTCTGGTCATTTTAATAAAAATTAAACTCTTTAAACATGCTCTAAGCTAAGGCACCTGCTTGCTCTGAGTCTTCTTTAAAGATAATTACACAGGTTATCTCTGGGGGGGTCTTAAAATGTCAATAAATAAATAAAATACAAATAAAGCCTTTTTGTCACACTGGTGGTGAAAGGATCTGTTTACTGTTATAGTGACCGTGTCCTGCTCCTATCTCTGGGTGTTTCAGCCACCACCTATCCCCATACTAAAGGAACCTACCAGCATCAGCGACCACGAGTTGGTCTCAGACTCTGTCTGCATGGCAACCGCCCCGCTACTTGCCCTATCGAAGAGTAGCCCGTGTGTCCAGCTGACCAACGGAGGAAAGACGAGAGAGAGTGACAGCAGCAGCGAGCAAAGGAGCACTTCAGACTCCCTGAGTTTACGAGCCCAGCTTTCTCAGAACTCCGACATCCCGCAAATCATCATAAGCCCAACGTCCGAGACCAGCCTGATATCAGAGGACAACCTGTTCTCAGAGGAGAAGCAGGACACTGCGTTGAGCCGCGAGGCAGGGGACCTGCTGGTGGGCCTTCGGAGCTTGAACTGTTCCTCTGAGCTTCTGGAGTCTGTGGAGAAGTTCCTCTCCTGAGTTCTCCTGCGGATACTGAACGCTACTTCGGAAATGGCGCCCTCATCCCTGAACAAGGCCCTATACGGTAAAATGTCCAAGGAGCCCAAGACAAGGTCGTTGTGGGATCCGGTTGGGATTGATAAAGTGAAACCCAGAAATGGAACATCTGATTCTTGTTGACCTTGGTCACTTTCATTCTCCAGCCACTCTGACCAAATGTAGCATTTTCTTCTGTTTGTTTACGTTGAAAGCTTCATAGAAAAAATGAGGATAGTGGTTTTATATTCTAAATTGACTTAGCCGGAAGGCCTGCTCTATAGCCTCTATGTCATCATGAAGGAGTGTTGATGTGTCATGGACATTAAAGCCACAGTCTGGAGACTGTTTTTGCCCAGTTTGGAACACATCTGTGGTGTATAGCGTTACCAAGCCCAAACTCATCGCAGGAGCTACTGCTGACAGAACTGTCAATCCATCAGATGTTTTTAAGATATTTAAGACAAATACCTTAGCAATGTATAAATTCAACTTCAGGTATTTGTTAGGATAGGTCCTGACAGCTGTAAGGGGCTCACAAAAAGATGTTTACAAAAAGTTGTATAATATTGTATTTTATAACAGACTTTAGATGTATTGCATTTACAGCTGGGCAGTGATGTAAGACATTATTTTTTTGGGATTATTGTATTTGTTTGCTAAGTGGCACCTTGTACTGCTCCATTAAAGATGTTTGTAATCCCTATTCAAAGAATTGTGTAATGAAAACAACATTTGATTATGTATTAATAATAGCTATAACCCAATGTATTGTATCTGGAATTACATAAAGAGAAACAGACAGCTTTTAACCCAAACATATTTTTGAAAATGTTATGACAAATTAACCTTTATTTAGTTAAACATCAGTCCTCATTTATATTGGATCTTAAACATTTTTGTTACGTTCCCTTACTGTACATGTTCTTGTCTCTTTTGTGGTTACGTTCTACAAAGATTAATCTGTCATCTTCTTTGTTTGCTGTGAAACTGCTCCACTAAACCCTTTCAGGGTTTTGGTAAATTAAATGTATATATTTAATTTGCTATTCATTAATTGACAACAGCTCCAAATTTAAGTTATCCAGACATAGAGAGAAACATGTCATCACCCGTTAACAAACTTGACTAGATTCTAGAACCTTTGATATAGGTTCTGGAAGTCGGACCCTAACAGAAGATTCATCTTTTGTTTGCTGCAAGTCAACAATGCTTTGTTTATGAGTGTTGATGGATATTGAGTTGGTTAAAATGAACCTCATTGGCCAATGACCGGAATCTCTGCCTATTTAATCCTTTTAGATAAAAGCCTTCTGACAGCCTGCTTTTCCCTACGCCTCAATGCACCATAATGCCCTTCTCTCTACCGACACACCAGCACACACACACACACACACACACGTTTGTCTTTCCAACATTGGTGGGACCTTGATATCTATGTTACCTATTACTTAACCATTAACCAAACCTTTACGCTAACCGTAACATCTGTATGCCTAAATTGGACCTAATCCTAAACCTAACCGTCTATGAATGAATCTAAACGTTACCCCAATTCTACCACATCATAGTACTATTTGCAATTATTATAAGTGTTTCCGTAAATCTAACCCATGAGCAATTTCATAACGGCCAGCTGCCAAAAGGTCTTTTGGGGCCTATGTTTCAGGTTTCCTATGTTTGTAGGGACATCAGGTAATGTTTGTATACTTTGACTGTATCACAGTGTCACGAGTTTTAAATGTGTGTTAGCATAACTCTGTATGAATTTGCCTGTTGATTTAAGTGATTCCGGGATTGCCACAAAGACTCAGCGATTCATATCAGCCTTTATCTAACCAGTAACAGAAAGGTTGTTAGAGTGAATTCCTGAGCTGGCATCGCAGAAAATCTGTTATTGTGCCCCTCAGCAACGCATCTCTAAATGCTTCCAGGTTGTGACTGTAAATGAGAATGTGTTCTCTGTCATATTCACCCAGTAAATTTGAAGGTAAACATATGCACTCCCACTCATCAGATACCTGACAGATACAGTCCAAGAGTGCAAATGGGAGGAATGCGGCAATGGACCATGTTCATCACTAGAGGGCGGTGTCCACC
>JACXGJ010013406.1:0-16318 GCA_016801105.1 Esox niger | reverse complement strand
CCGCTAACTAACCCAGAGACTTGATATCCTTAAACAGTAAGACTACCGCTAACTAACCCAGAGACTTGATATCCTTAAACAGTAAGACTACCGCTAACTAACCCAGAGACTTGATATCCTTAAACAGTAAGACTACCGCTAACTAACCCAGAGACTTGATATCCTTAAACAGTAAGACTACCGCTAACTAACCCAGAGATTTGATATCCTTAAACTCCAGGGAAGAATTGACCACCCCTCTGAGCCAGGTTCCTCTAGGTTCTTTCATCCAGGGGATTCCTTAATTTCCTGGTAAATGCTGCCCTTTGGGAGTGCTGATATAAAAATGGCTTTTAGAAACTACAGTTTTCATTAATAGTTGTGTGTTCGGCTTGGCAGTCCATCCAGTCTAACTCTTACCCATGGCTCTGTGTCCTACATAAACAGTCCAATACGCTCACGCTCCTCTGGATGTCTTTGTAACATGACCAGTGGAAACCCTCTTTAGGCAAACAAAAGGTCTGCTGAAAGCTCCCGTGCACCAACTGGGCCACCTGCTGGACAGAACTGGGTACTGCGAGTGCATGCTCAGTCTGTGTGTCTGTATGCGCCGGGTCAACTCTAGGCGTTTGTGTATATTCCGTGCCGTATTGATTACGCTCCTTGACGGCGCCGCTTCACGACGAGTCCAGCGGGGTGCGTCACGTGCGGCGGATGTTCCACCCGGGTCGGGGTCTAGGCGGTCCAAGGGCTCGGCGCTCGAACATGCACTTCACCTCTTCAACCTCTGGGGGGCTCTCTACCACACAGACGTCAACACAGAGCTCCAACTACAACAGAGAGGCCATGGACCCCATCGCAGGTACGACACCCCCAGGGCTCCAACGACCACAGGGCTGAACCTGGAAAGGTTCAGCCCGAAACACATTGGGCCGAGACTCACAGAAACACATGCACTCAAACGTACAAACACACACGAAACGGCAAATAAGAGAACCTGTCCTCTGAGACTCAGTAATACGCATCGATACCCAGATGTAGAACATGGGCTTTGTGGGGAACTCTGAGCTGGGTTTAATGATCGGCTCTAAATTTGTCTTCAGGGCGTTTTGACTTGCTAAAGCAGGCATTGCTAATTATTCAGTTCAGCACAGTCATGTCTTAAATGTATTTTAGACAGGTGGCATAAACCTGCAATGTCCTAGACCAGAGGTGTCAAACCGGTTCCACGGAGGGCCGAGTGTCTGCAGGTTTTTGCTCTCACCTTGTACTTGATTTGTTAACGAGGCCACTAATTAGTTAAGATCTTCACCTGGTTCTATTTGGTCTCAGTTTGGTACCAATTGAAGGAAAAACCAAAAACCAGCAAACACACGGCCCTCCGTGGAACTGGAACACCCCTGTCCTAGAGGTTAGAGCAACTGACCAGTAACCAGAATGTTGCTAGATCACAACCCAGAACCAGCTATTTGAAGTCTGTCATTCTGCCTATAAGCAAGGCATTCAACCCTAATAGTTGCCATTGTTAATGAAAAATAATTTCTGTTGGAGGCTTGAGTTTTGTGACGGCCCGATTTCTCTCTCAGAACTCCTGTCCCAGTTGTCCGGGGTTCGTAGGTCGACAGGCGGGCAGCTGAGTTCGGGTCCTTCAGCCTCCCAGCTACAGCAGCTCCAGGTAGGTTGTCCAGGGTTCAGAACCCAGCTCCTTCCTGTTGAATCATCCGACGGTCTGAGCTGCCGTGAGATTATACGGGCACTGTGGCCGCGGTTCAGTGCTGAGATGTAGGTGTGCTCCGCTTACAAGCCACATGGACATGGTTTAAGGACCCCCCCTGATCCCGTCCCTTAACCCCCTCCACTCCCCAGATGCAGCTTCAGCTGGAGCGCCAGCAGGCCCAGGTGGCCCGGCAGCAGTTGGAGACGGCCCGGAGCGCCACCCAACGTGGCACCTCTCGTAACTCCACCAACGGCGGGCTGAACAGCAACCCAAGCCCAGGGCATCACAGCGCAGACCCAGGCTCCTCCAACAATGCCAGCCCCAACCCCGGACAGACTGGCACACACACTCCGCAAAGCAGCTCCCAGTTCCTTCTCAACAGGTTGGCCGCTTTCACCTAATTGTTTTAGTGAAATGTATTTTGATCTGTTTACCGTTGTGTTTTACTGGTGACGTGTGTCAATATAACACATTTTGAACAAGAGACTTGTTAAGCTTCTCTTCTCCCTGACTCTTCCCTCACTCGCTGACCCCTCCCCTTTCTTACTTCTGGACTCCTCCCTCACTTGCTGACCCCCCCCCCCTTTCTTACTTCTGGACTCCTCCCTCACTCCTGGACTCCTCCCCCTTTTCTTGGACTTCCCTATGACCCCTTTACCTTATTCCCTGACTCCTCCCCCCTCAGACTAAGTGAGCCCAGGTTGTCGGAGGCGGAGCGTCAGCTGAGTGAAGGTCAGTGGGCAGATCGCTCTCTCTTCGTAACGGAGCTCCTCCTTTCCACCCTGCTGGCCAATCCCGACCACAGTGACGACGACAATCTCCATAGCTACCATGATGCTGTGACTCGAGGCTCGGACGCCTTTACTGACTTCGGCGCCTTCGGAGACATGGGCTGCATGGAGGTCATGACCTTGGACGTGGCGCTGGAGAATCTTAACCTTCGAGAACAGAAGAGGAAGGAGCAGCCCCCGGCGTCCCCGCCTCTTTCATGACGTCACCGGTGACCACCGCGGCAAAGTTTAAAAACCCCCACCAACCACCCCGCCCCACTGCCGGCCACCAGGTGTCAACTGCCAACAGAAAAAGACTGATGAAGAGAAGAGGCAATGGCTCCTTTTGGCTTGGTTCTTTTTTTTGGGCAAGGGGGGTTGGTGATGTCATCTGTCGCCCTCCCCCCTTCCCGTTTGGTTGTGCACATGAAGTCAGATGAGAGAATGTGAAAGTGAGTGAGGGATTGTTGGGAGGGAGGGAGGGAAAGAGGGAGAGAGAGAGAGAACATGAACTATATATTAAATCTATATAAATAAATCTATTTGAAAGAAATCCGATAATCAGCTCCACATGAAGCCGTGTGTTAAACTCTAACTGCTAAACACAGGATCAGTAGAGGCTGGACAGCCGCTTGGTAGTTTATCATTGTGACTGAATCCATGGCAACGGATGGACTCTCCCGCCAGCTCGGCTTCCCCGTGTTGACGGTCATAGAAGGTGAATCCTGCTTGGATGTCTGGGCTCATCAACACGCCTGCCTGTCAAGATTCTCCACCGTTTCCCGCTGGCCTGTCAGGGCCGTCTTCCATTTAGTGGTTCAGTGTTACAACGCGGCGAGCCGAGTGTCTTTACAGAGTCCAAGCACCTGGAAGGTCCTGTGTGATGGGACTGTGTGTCTACTCTCTGTTTCTCCCCAGGCCACTGTTTGTGTGGGGGTGTTTAATAATCATTAATCCCCTGTGGACTTGTTGGGTGACTGGTTTTAACTATTTATAATTTAGTGGTTTTATTATATTGGCTCCTCACATGACATCTCGTACGGGGTCTTATGACCTGGCTTTACGCCAACTGTGGACCCCTTTTCTTTTACTGCATATCCAGAGAAACTTCATAAATGACACAAAGCACTACATATGCTTCACAGGAAGTGGTGATTGTGGGGGGATGGCCGTAGTGTCAAAATGACAATAAAAATAAAGGTTCATGAGACGTGTGGAAGAGGTATTTACTAAAAGCAGGTTTCTGAAGCAAGAATGTTACTATGGGAACACAAAGCGTCTTCTCAGATGTCCTTGTGACCTTTAGGTCAAAGGCCGTCATTGGGTTGGGGGGGCAGGGGTAAATGTACAAGTGTGTTGAATGTGACTGTTCTCCCTTCAGCTTCACCTGTGCTTTCTAAAGCGAATGACGTTTACATGGGTGGATTCCAAAATAAATATGTAAAGTGCTAAAAACGAAGTTAGTTGTGCAATACATTTTATTGATAAACAATAGCTAATACATTTCTATTAAACGTGTGCATGATTTTCTCTTGATAGAATAAAGATGGAGGGGGTACTTGTAATGAGGTATCAAAGAGGACATCAGTCCACTAGCCAACTAACAAATCAGACCGTGATCACCTATTACTACAGTTGAAACCGGACAAACTATAGAGATTAATAGAAGGCCTCTGGGATCTAGAATGCCGTTTTTAGCATGTATGTATGTAGTCAACAGATTGGGACTCTGGCTGGTCCTGGATGGTTTCAGGCATCAGCCAGTGAGATTTAAATTTGATCAATCAAACAAATTTTTTGCATCTGGCTTAAACCGCATTGGTCATAACTAGCTAGTGTTCGTCAACTCTGATCATCACTCTTGGGCAAGTGCACAGTGACCATGTGCTGAGGGTTTTGGATGGGATCCACCTCTCAATCTATGACAGGGCTGCCCAAATCTGTTCCTGGAGATCTACTGCCCAACCCTGTTCCTGGAGATCTACTGTCCAACCCTGTTCCTGGAGATCTACTGTCCTATCAGTTTTCGCTCCAACTTTAATTTAGCACACCTGAATCTAATAATTAGCTGGATAAAAAGCTTAAACAGATAAGCCACAGAATGGGGTTGAAGAGAAAACCTACAGGACATTAGATCTCCAGGAACTGGATTGGGCAGCCCTCTATGAGGTCCATGACCTGCTGGTTTTGGTTTTACATTATTAATTGCACCAATCTGGTGTCCCAGGCCTAAATCGGTCCCTGATTTGAGGGTTGTCTTGAAGAAATGGAATGGAAGAGTGGAACTGGCTTAGCGGTCCAGTGTTGAATGCCCTTGGTTAAGTTTAAAGCTGAGCGGGTGGGTTCTAGGGTTTCTAATTGGAGTGCAGCCACTGTTCTTTAAAATCTCCCCTTGTCTCAGATCTCCAAAATTCCCAATCAAAACATGGTGCCGGTATGTTCGTCGGAGGTGTCCTGAATGCTACTCTATGGTTCCACTAATTCTTTGACTTTAACCGCTTGACTTGCTCTCCTGAAAGTCTTTGTTCCAACAGACTGACGGTTGCTATTCCTCACCACTGCCCTCAAATGCCAAGTTTATGATCCACCATCTGGTTGCAGACAATCTAATATGCTGTGTTCCCATTGGGGTAGCTGAAGAATATTAGCTGAAGTTTTTCTGTCGGTGGGAATTTTTGGAGGAAAAAAATCCTTTATAACATACACAGTGCTGCTTTAAGAATTATTGAGAAAAGCAACTTTAAAAAAAGAAAGATGTTTCTACAGTCTTGTGGGGTCTCAGGTGTGTTGGCCCACAGTCCTGGGAGGGTTTTCCCGACCCCACTGACCCTGGACCTTCACAGCTCAAATACCAACTGAGCTCCCAGAGCAGAACGTTGGAAGTATGTATTTTTGGTTTTCAACGGTCATAATCCGACCAGTCAGTTAAGAATCAGCTCTCATTTCCACTGACAGCATGGGAGCAGTGGAAATGGCGCTCCTCCGAATGGCGCTCCGCTCCCAATATAACGCACTGCTTTTACTTTGGCGGTAGAGTGCATTGGGAATAGGGGGCCATTTGGGACGTATCCTGTGTGGTTAATGGTTTTGACTGTGGTTGTGAGGCGGCGGCCGGACCATGGCGGCATTCCGTCTGGTTATCGGGGGAACGTGTTGCCAGTGGGGCCCCGCCGATGACTGGAACGCTGAGGAACCCTGGGGAACCCTGGGGAAGTGGAAAGGCCACCCTACTTGTTGCTTAAACACTAAATAACCAGTTGTCTCTTTCTGTTGTTGGCACTGGAACGACTAAGTGAAATAAGTAACACTGAAGTACCAACCGGGTGGGAGGGGGACACTACCCTGGTCTGACCTACAGAGGCCCGCCTTTTAAAGATACATGTGCCTGACAACCACCAGGCCCAAACCGGTCCATTGCATCTTTTAAAGCGGGGGTGTCAAACCGGTGTGGTCGCTGGTTCTGGGTTTTTCCTTTCAATCGGTGCCCAACAGACCAAAATGAACCAGGTGAAGGAAGAGCTTAAAATAATTAGTGATCTCGTTTAACAAATCAAGTGCAAACTGAGAGCAAAAACCTGCCAAAAACCTTTAAAGAGTTTCTTCAGATCTCCCTAGAACCCCCCAAAATAAAACACAGCAAGGAAACAATCGTTGGCACTAGTTGTTTGTATGGTCTTTACCAAGAGTATTCAACTCTGGCAGCCCTCTAATCAGGGACTTAGTCTTGGAACACCAGGTGGACACAATCAATGATGTAGAACAGAAAACCAGCTGGCACCAGATTTGTAGGGTAAGAGTTGATCCCCCCCTCCAGGTGTAAATCCATACCATTGATACGGATGTCTTCATCAGATGCCTATGGTTAATGGCACACCCATCCCATGACCACACCCTACTGAAGAGACCACACAATAAACACACCCACAATGCAGTTTGGTATTCTTTGTAATTTTAATTCCCATAATTTAATTTGTTTTAAATGCAGACATTTTTTCCACTAAAAATGTTAAACAAATGGAAAAAAATTACAGTACAGTTATTATGCAAATCAGAAGAGCTTTAACATGGTAAGTCTCAGTTGAAGCCCGCAGTTGGAGGAGGGACCAATTAACAAACGGTTAAACAGCGAAGCCATATAAAGACAACATAGAGCAGATAGAAAGCCTGCAGGCCAGCAAACGGCCGAGGAACGCATTCTACCACAGAATGGACTAGATAGGAAAAAAACACCGACATAATGCACACTCTGTAGAGACCGCCACCTAGTGGGGAAGGTGGGAATGGCAACATTCTGTCCTCGCTAGCAGGAAACAGCTAGCCTGTAAATCCAGACTGATTCCAGTTCACGTTTCATGCATGTTACGACGTCAAAACATGAAACCGAGCACTATTCGGTCCAACCATCCAGGCTAACGGGGTTCCCCGTGAGGAGACTGTCACTACATCCACCCACCCTGGGAAGACAAATGTCGCTACAAAGACAGTGATGCTGTCAGCTTAATTAATTATTGCACATTCAGGAGTTAAGCCTCATAACATTCAGTTGGATTCCCGCAGCGCGTCAGTGGGATCAGCCGCCAGACCAACTCCATACTGCCAACCGCACCATTGGCTGTTCTGATTGACGACCGGTAACTGATTCTGATTGGTGAAAATACTGTCTCCCTCTCTACCTTGGGCGTTGCATCCCAGTCAGAACTGGGAATGCATGAAATGAATGACCATGTCTGTTCCATTGGGGAACAGTCTCTGGAAGCATATTAGTGTCAATATGATGGCAGGAACAAGCCTCCATAAGTCCCCAGAGAAACACAACTTGTCAGAGAAATATGAGCTGCCGGAATGGCTGTCACCTTTCCTCAGGGCACATCTCAGATCATCTGCATGTATGTATCCCACAGATCTAGTCTGAGAGGAACTGAGGTCAGTCCTCTGTGCTACCGGGTAATAGTAGCTAGCTATCAACAAGTGACTCCCAGGTCAGGCAGCTCATTTAAAGCGCTACAGGGAAACAAAATTACAAAGTATTTTTTCTCAAATAAAAATAAAGATGGTAATTTAAAGGTCTAATCTGCATTGACAACTGACACGCCATCCAACGCAAGGAGAGAGTGTCAGCATACAGGAAGTTGTTATCCTCTGTCATAACATGACATAGTAACAACTGTTTCCTGGTTTACAGTGATGACATCGTAGCCCCAGACAAGGCATTCCATTGGGTTCCAGTGGGTTCCCCCCTTTCTGCAGCTGGCGTGATTGCCTCAAGAGGTTAAAACTCAGATATGGTAGAAAAATATAGTCTTGATGAAATGTGTCTATTTATTCTATGAATTATTGAATTGCACCCATATATGAAGTGTAAATGTAGCAGTGAGGAGGGTTCACTAGGCTACTACAAAAGAAAAACACGAGGACAATGAGACATCAGAGACTCTCTTCCCAACACTTCAAGTTATTTAGTCTTACTTGCACTTGGTAATTCATGGTTAATGACACATTTTTCTTTTCATTGGCATCATTAGGCAACATGTTACATTTTTTATATATATATATATATATATATATATATATATATATATATATATATATATATATATATATATATATATATATATATATATATATATATATATATATATATATATATATAAAATTGATATATTTAACTTGAGTTACTCTACAATATCATGGTTACAATGTAAACTCCACCTAACTTACTGTATCCACCACACAGTAAAACATCTTAACAAGGCAAATGGCCACTTAAGCATAGATTTGTTCATTTGTTAGAAATGAGAATACACACCACAAAAAAAACATTTTCAAATGAACAGCAAATACACCTCACATTGGTGGTTTGTTCAATTAGTTTTTTTGTTTTTTTTTAAAAGCCACACTTTTCATTTACAAGTCAGGTATTTTTTTTTTCAAAAACGCTGGTGATGATCGATACTTTTCCCAAACCTGGATGTAAAACCCTTGAGTGGGACAGAGTGCTCATTTGCCACAGTGACTTTTTGGCCATTGGGCAGAGACATTGATATGTACCCTCTATTCAACTTTATGATATATGTGCTATACTGCCCTCTATAGGTTCTGTATAGGAACCTCTATTAGCAAACCACTAAACCCCTAAATATTAACCTTTGACATCTGCTTCACCCTTCCCTCACAAAAAACAGACATTTTCCCATATCAGCCCTGATAACAACTTTGATACCCCTCTCTTATCAGGCTGTTTACCCAAGGGGTTCCGCTAATCAGTCTGTTTATTCCAGTGGTTCCCAGCTCCGGTCTCAAAAACACAGATCACTTCCGTTGTAGCCCTGAATGAACACACCCTAACAATAAAAGGTCAAGTTGAAGCCATTGTTTCTGTAGTGTTAGAGGGTACTGGAGTTGGGGAACACTGGTTAACCCCTTGATGATTGCAAGCCTAAACAGGATCCTCAAGGAACCCATTCCTTTTTGAGTGAACAGTGACACTGAATGAGACTTAATGCAGGTGTTGATGATCACGCTGTCACAATGACCTCTGACCTTGGGGTTCCATCTGTGTTGGGGGAGGGGGGGGGTTAATTCTATCGGTTTGCTGGGAAAGGGGCTTCTCAAGGCGACTCGTTGTGTGTTCAGGGCAGATGGTGGATTTCATTTAGGATTTTGGCTGTTGCTACACTTCGACATGTCTGCATGACATTGGCATGTTGCTATGGCAGCTTACTTTGGCATGGTGTAACTCACCCTGTTGAGATGCGCACACGCACGCATGCACGCACGGACGCCACACACACTTATGCACTTTTTCCTTGTTTCTTTGTACTGCACATACAAAACTTTACTGTGCATTTCCCAGAAAGAGAAATGCTTTTGTTAAATCGTTTCAAATAGTTCAGTTGATATGTTTGAATTCAGAATACTGGAACAGAATAAGGGTGTCCTCCAGATCAGGTCAAATATAAAATTAAATGATAAACAGCCATGTGATCAATAGGTCACATGATATCGTGTGTGTGTGTGTGTGTGTTCAGGGTGACGTGATATCATGTAGAGCTCTCGTGACAAAAATAATCCTCCAAAAAAGCTAAATCAAAAGCCCATGATAATAGTATTTACAGTAAAATAACAATATAGAACATCATTAAAAAATAGAGTGTCAATCTCTACAACATACAGGATCTCTTCTGGTGACTTATGTCTACGGTATGTCTATGGTAACATCCTAAAAGAGAAAAACAATGCAGCCCCCCCAAGAGGGTTTGGTGGTCACAGTCCTCTCATGACCCCTTTTCACCATCTTCTCATCCGTCTAAAATCTGCAGAGGCTAAATGTGTGTGTGTGTGTGTGTGTGTTTTTTGTTTTGAAGCAAAGCTGCGGTACAACAAGTCACACTCAAACAATCCAATAATACAATATGTACAGTTTCATCTTGACGGCATTAATAACAGCTGGTAAACGCACCACGCCTCTGGCTCCTGGTGTACACAGCCATTGTTAATGCAATGAACACATATATTCATATAGGACTGCAGGCATGTTGAATAGAGGCTGTGCAAATTAATACGATACAGTTCACTTTGCGTGCGTGCAGGTGTGTGTGCGTGCGTGCGTGCGTGCGTCAATGTTTTCTAGCCAGGAAACATTGTGTCAACTACTTTGTCTTTTGATATTCATCACTGTATGTGAAACACTGTGTCATTGCCTCTGTAAAACATATCTACAGCATTGCTCTGTGACATAAAACGCATTGGTTAAACTGTTTTTTTAAGCAATTTCAAATAAAAGAAAATAAATAAAACTAGAGTTAGAGGAACGAGTCAGAAGATCTCTGGACTACAACTCAGGCAGCGTGTGACCCAACCCACTCTTCCTCCACTCGTCTGTTAATAACCACTTCATTCTCTACCTTTATCCATCACTCCATCCCTCTCCTCATCCCCTCCACGTCATCTATGCCCTTCTTCTTCTTCTCCCTTGGCCACCCTCTCGTCTCTCCCCCGTCTCTCTCCGGCTCAGACATAAGGGAGAACGCCGTAGAGGAACAGCGCCATCACCGCAGCACTAAACAGACCCGCCACTGGCACCGTGACGAACCACGCCAGGAAGATGTTACGGAACAGCCGCCAATCAACCGCCTTCTTGGAGCGGATCCAGCCAACGGCCACCACCGACCCGACCTGGACGTCATGGAGACAAGAATCCAATCAACAGCAGAACATTTCTATCATTTCAACCAGGGATCCTGGTCAATCAATCCTGGTCCAGAACAAGAAACAGCCCGATGCCTTTACCTGTGGATCAGGTGGCTTAGTGCAGGGCTAGAACAGAAGCCTGCTGCAGGGTGTATAGGACCAGGGTTGAGTGGTGACAGAGCCTGGCTTAACATTCCCAGGGTTAGTAGCACCTATTGATTTAAACTCCTATTCATTTGATTCTTTAAATTGGCCGGTTGAAAGTCTGAAATGTACAGGCATGTTTTTATTTAGTCCCAATTAAATGATTTAATTCATTTAAATGTGTACATGTTTTATGTGTGTGAATTCAGGTGAATGAACTGGTTTTGTACAGGTTCAGGCTTCCACAACAGCTCCAGAGAACTTCAACTAATTCATAGTTCAGATATAACCACAACTATTATTTGGACACACAAAACGTTAGTACTGAATCATGTGACTAGCATGTGCAGTGACATCCTAGCATGTGTGTGTCTCTAGGGCAATACGACAGCCAGGGTAACTGGAGTAGCCACGCAACAAGAAGCATCTAAATCTGGACCAGGTCAGGGCAGACTGCCCTGGTTTCCAGACCACCCTGACATTGATGAACATCTGCGGCGCTGTGTAAACAGGCAGACAAATTCTGACCTTTCGCCCAATCATTGGCAGAAGATCAGATCTGTCGGAAGACCAGTTAGTGGCTGTGAACATGGAGCAGTCCGCTATTAGCTTGTTACATTTGATGATGCCGTTAGCTGATACGTTCTACACCTATACAGCAGCACTGGGATCTGGACCTGTCACTGCACATCTTCGTCATCACTCCAATCTGCATCATCATCACGATGATGATAACAGCAGTACTAGATCACACACACACACACACACACACACACCGCGCCCGTTAGACCACACCCCGTGCCCGTTAGACCACACCCCCCGCCCGTTAGACCACACCCCGCGCCCGTTAGACCACACCCCCCGTATATTAACTCAATAATAGAAAAAACCTCAGTGATACACTAGTTCCAAAACAGAACGGTCCTCCAACCTGTGTTCATACTCTACAGAGGACTTGACAGAGGTAACCTGGGTCAGATAAGGGCACTATTCGTCACACACCAAACAAAATCAAACTGACTGCAACACAGAGCTTGGAACCTGTCCTATAAGAAATATTATCAATTTCTCTAACAAATGTCCCTTTTCTACAGTGGGCCTTAAAGACTAAGGCCCTGATTTTGTGTTTGGATGAGTGTAACATCTGTTGGGCCCTCTAACATACATCACAACCACTTCAAATCAACCAATCACCAGAAACAACATGGACAGGTGGTGATCATACAGCAAATAAAGATGGCTGGTTAGCATGTTAAAGAAGGTCTACAGCTACCAAGGGACTCAAGGAGGTGAGAGATCAAGAGAAATGGTTTGCATCAGGTCAGGATTGTTTAGGGTATTGAGCCTTTTGAAACAAATGGAAGACTCAGTTTTGTTTCCTGTGCATTTTCCCCCAGCAGATGTGGAATGTATTCATTAGATGTCAAATCAACTTGTAACAAACATTTTTATACAAAAGATTGTGTCTGAATGAATATCCTGACCTGTCAGGCTGTGGTAACTGAATCAAGTAGGACAGAGTTCAGAGGATGAAGCATTTCATTTCCTGAATTTTCATTTAATCGTAATTGAACTATTCTATGCATAAGAACCAGTGTCATTTGGGATTGTCTCATGCAGGGGAGAACACTAACAACATGACAGGACAAGACTTAACCGAAACAACTTTATTTATTACACAAGACTACGTTGAGACCTTGCTACAGTGCACATATGTTATTTTAAATATTTTTTTATTTCATTGTTTTCAATCCTCCAGAGCAAATTAATCATTTTAAGGTAGATGGGTGAGTGAAACAACAGCCGAGCAAGTACATTTCCCCTCAATAAAGTCGTTTTTAAGTTTGTTATAACAGGGAAATATGTGCATATACATAATGACTTATTTCACTGTGTGTTGTCTTAACATCTGAGAGACCCTAACGAATTACCACTGGAGGAAAATTGCAGAGGTAGGTCAAAGCTGCAACTCAAAAGAGCTGTGATTGGCTCAGATTCAGTCTAGTGAAGCTGATGGGGAGGAGCTACACGGCTTCACTAACCAACCAGTACACCAATACCTTGCAGTGGGTGGAGCTTATTGGAATGCCCACATTAGAGGCAACAAGCACTGACAAAGCACTCATTACTTCAATGCAGAACCCACTGTGAAGAAACAAAACAGAGAGAGAGACAAGCACAGAGAGAGAGACAGAGAGAGAGAGACAGAATGAGGCGGAGAAAGACAAAAAAACAGAGTAGTGAGACAGAGACAGGAGGTGTTTGTGGAGCCCAGCCTTCAGAGGCTTGCAGCAAACAGCACACCTGTTGGGCACAAACACACACACACACACACACAGACACACCAAAGCACAACATGCCACGTGAGTGTAAGGGTGGGTGGGGCCGGGAGCCCCTCCCCCTTCCGCAGGACTGCCCCCGGCTCGTTCATACCTTACAGTGTGTGGTACTGACAGGGATCCCCACATTGGAAGCCAACACAACAGTGAGTGCTGAGGCCAGCTCTATAGTGAAGCCACTGGAGAGAGGAGGGGGTAGAGAGACATCCTTAACAGTCAACGTCCTGTCTTTTACACACGCACTAGAAACGTTTCACAGTTGTGTTTCACATGCATGCAACATTCAGAGTAAGGAGCTGGTTGTCGGGTTTTCCTCCGGTTCTGGTTGTACTGTGGTCGTGTGTGTTGGTGGGGTGAAGGGGCATGTGGGGGGGACAAGTGCAGCCGAGTGCCTGGTGCTTAAAACCTGAATCACTGCTTCATTTACAAAAGCTTCACCCAGCCACCCAACCAGTACAAGGAGACAGACAGGAAGATCTATGGTCATTGCCTCTAGAGGAAGGAGAGCCTTTAGAGGGTTGAACCACAGCTAATTGTCCTTTATACCCAGCAGACAGGCTGGCTACCGACTGAGGAGAAAGCTATGAGAACAGAGACAGACAGGGGAAAGAGAAGAGATGGATGGACAGAACAAGAGAGAAGAAAAAATATGCCGAGAGGGAACAAGCAGACTGTGAAAAATAATTTGTTTTTAAGCGACTCGGCAGGTTAAAATAGAGGTTAAATAAAGAGCAGAAAGTACAGACATGAGGGGGAGAAAAATGAGAGAACAAACAAGAATAACAAGAGGATAGAAAAAGAAAGTATGAAAGGAATAGAGATTTAGAGTGAGCGTAGAACAGCGTCAGATTAACAGAGAGACAACGTCTTGACTGTCATTCCTCCCAATGAACTCCCACTGTAGTGTTCCCTTTCCCAGAATGCAACCCCAGCAGCCCACTTCCTGCAGCTCTATGTGATGTTCCTGCCAGGAACCAACACACACACACACACACACACACACACACACTTTCTGCTGGGAGACCGAGCCTTGCCTTGTTGCGCTGTCAGGACAAACCACAGGGCACATTCTCTACTCAGCTAATGTGTGGGAAGAAGAGAGGAGAAAGAGAGGGAGCTATGAAGAAAGGGAGTGACAGAGGAAGATATAGAGCGTGGAAGATATAGAGCGTGGAAGATATAGAGCGTGGAAGATATAGAGCGTGGAAGATATAGAGCGTGGAAGATATAGAGCGTGGAAGATATAGAGCGTGGAAGACATAGAGCGTGGAAGACATAGAGCGTGGAAGACATAGAGCGTGGAAGATATAGAGCGGTAGAGATTAAGAGGGAGAGCGATAGAGGGAGAGAGGGATGGAGAAATGGCAGGGGAGAAAGTGAGATAGGTGTCTGTTAGGACATTGTCTCCTGAGTTTTGTTGTGTTCTGACCACTTGATGGATGAAAGGGTCAAAGGTTAACCTGGGCCCTGCTGTCCTACAGGGATCAAAAGGGGAAAAGACAACTTGTTACCCGTCAACAGTAAGGTTGATAGGGTTCTAAAAAATAGGGTTCTTCTAAAGTACATATCGCTCCAAGAAGTTGGGTTACTTTGCAGTATATAGGGTTCTAAGAAGTACGGTTCTTGTAATGTATATTGAGTTCTAAGTAGGGTTACTGTGATGTATATATTGGTTCTAAGATGAAAGGTTATTGTGAGGTACATAAGGTTCTAAGAAATAAGGTTCTTGTGAAGTATACAGGGCCCTTGGATTCTTGCAAACTGGATAGGGGTTTAAAACCCTGTTTCCAAAAAAGTTGGGACGCAGCGTAAAATAAAATAAAAACTGAATGGAATGATGCCAGCAACACATTTAAAAAAGCCGAGGCAGGGCCAACAAGACTGGAAAAGTTGTGGAAGGCAAAAAAAAAACCTGGTGGAACATAATCACCAGCAATTCGATTAATTGTCATCGGGTCAGTGACATGATTGGATATAAAAAGATGGAGGGAAAACATATTTTCCAAAGTAAAAATTGGGTATTTCACCACTCCGTGAAAGACTGTGGACAAAAACTGCAATAATTTAACAAATGAAGAATTTTTCTCACTGCATGGGCTCAGGAACACCTCTGAAAGCCACAGTCTATAAACACACTTTGTTGCTTTATCCACAAATGCAAGTGAAAACTGACAATGCAAAATAGAAACCATACAATAACAATATGCAGAAAGCTGCCATTTGCTCGGGGCCCAAGTTCATTTAAGATGGATTGAGACGAAGTGGAAAACTGTCCTGTGGTCTGACAAAAAAAATAAGAAATTATTTTTGGGAACCACGGCCGCCTCCGGACAAAAGAGGAGAGGGACCATCCGGCTTTTATCAGCGCACAGTTCAAAAGCCAGCATCCATGATGGTATGGGGGTGCATTAGTGCACATGGCATGGGTGACTCAGATGTCTGTGTCAGCACCATTAATGCTGAATAATGTATACAGGTTTTGGAGCAACATATGCTGCCATTCAGGCAATGTCTTTTTCAGGAAAGGCCATGCTTATTTCAGCAAGACAATGATAAACCATATTCTGCATGTATTACAACTGCATGGCTCCATAATAAGCGTCTGGGAGCTAAACTGGCCCATCCGCAGTCCAGACCTTTCACAAACTGAAAACATTTGGCACATTATGAAATGAAACATACAAAAGACACCCAAATGTTAAGCTGTTGAAATCCTATATCAGGAAAGACTGGGCACACATTTCCCATCCAAAACTACAGCAACTGGTCTCCTCAGTTCCAAAAGGGTTCTCCCTGGCACAAAACCCTGAGGGAACACACCCGGAAGAAAATGTAATGAGTTCTAGGTAGAACTTTTTCAATTCCATGTAGAACCCTTTTCACAGACTGTTCTGAAGGAAACCAAAATCAGGGCACATATAATCAACAATGCATTCTCCCTGGAACCTAATAAAGGGTTCTCCTACAGAGACATCTGAAGCATCCTTTTGAGAATGTAGGCTCTCCTTGGAATGAGTTTGACATTCCTGATCTACAGGGATCCAGAAAAGAGAAGGGTTGTAGTGAGAATCAGCGTTCCAGAAGGATCTTGATGGTGAGGACGAATTCTAGTGATTCTATATCGGTGTGAGTAGTATATCGGTGTGAGGCAGGGGCAGGGGGGGAGGCAGGGGGAGAGG
>JACXGJ010013405.1:0-16311 GCA_016801105.1 Esox niger | reverse complement strand
TACCACTACCTTTACCTACCACAACCCTAACTACCATACCACTACCTTTATCTACCACTACCCTTACTATCATACCACTACCTTTACCTACCACTACCCTAACTACCATACCACTACCTTTATCTACCACTACCCTAACTACCATACCACTACCTTTACCTACCACTACCACTAACTTTACCTACCACTACCCTTACTATCATACCACTACCTTTATCTACCACTACCCTTACCTACCACTACCACTACCTTTATCTAGCACTACCCTTACCTACCACTACCACTACCTTTACCTACCACTACCCTTACCTACCACTACCCTTACCTACCACTACCCTTACCTACCACTACCTTTACTTACCATTACCCTTACCTACCACTACCCTTACCTACCACTACCCTAACTACCCTACCATTGCCCTTACCTACCACTACTCTTACTACCCTATCAATACTAGAATTACTAACTGTTCTACTGTACCACTACAATCACTACCACTAATACTACAACTTCCCTAATACTACTTCTACTAAATCTACAAAAATGTCTACTATTACAACCACTACTATATATTCTCTCCCACAAGTACTATTACTATGACTACTCTCCTACCACTACTATAACTACCCTACTACCTCTTCTATTATACTACTACCACTATCCTACTACTATTCCCATACTACTACCCAACCACTACTATTAGCCTAATACTACACATCCCTGAGTACTACCATGACTAACTTACAACTTGTACTACGTCTACAAGTAGTCCCCTACCACTACTTCAACTACCCAAGCACTGCTACTACTCCTTTCTCACTTCTACTCCTATACCAATTCTCATACAGCTAGTACAATAACTGGGCCATAGTTTTCTAACAGGTTACTAGCCAAATAGAGTAGATGTCATAATACTAATGGGAAAGGGGAATGAATAAAGGGAGGGAGGGTGCTGTGTGACCTGTATCAGGACCAAAATTCTCCTAAATATGACAGTACATAAAAACATAAAAACGTGAACCATTTGTACTTTTTCCAGGTCCTGATGTACAAACATGCTTCTCTAGGGTTAGGTTTAGGCATATAGGTTATTAAAGTGTGTGTGTGTTGTGGGTTTCATTGGTCACTGAGTCATGGTGGTGTTAATGTTAGGTTGTATCATGACTCATTCCACTTCTCAGAATCCTATCTGTGTTGCAGTGATAAGGCATTCTGGCCCTGGGGATATGGGACGATGGGGGTATTTACTGGTTGGATAGTCTAGTGGTTATGTGTGTGTGTGTGTGTGTGTGTGTGTGTGTGTGAGTGTGTGTGGGGGGGGGGGTATGCATGTGCATTCATGCGTTTGTGTGTCTGTCTATACAGTATGTGTGTACATAACAGTTTGCCCAACGCAGACAAACAGTCTGCGAATATTGCACACGCTGAACTGCACTCTTTCTCTCTCATTTCTGCTCCCTGTGTTCACAGTTGGTGGCCAACGTCTGTCCCACAGACATGAAGGACAACACCAGTTGTGCTATCTGTGGTGTGTTTCCTCTGGTGAGACCTCCCCATCTTCTCCCTCACCAAAACACCGCCTTCACTAGATGTATGCCAGCCACACTCCTCTTCCACCACATCTAGTGCCACACACAGGCTAAGACCACATTCTCCCTCCTCTCTCCCTCTCCTCCCTCTCAAACACACACACACCTAGCAAACCCATTTCCTGTTCCAGTGAGTAAGTAGGATGCAGTTGTCGCTGTAATACCTGGTTATTATTGATGTTGATAATGTTGTTGATGTTTCTGTTGTCAGGGCAACCTCAGGGAAAGATGTGGGGGGCCTGGGAGAGGTTACTTTTAGAAGCCTGTTTAGTGAGTGTAAGAGTGTTGTGTGTGTGTGTGTGTGCCTGTGTGTGTGTGTGTGTGTGTTTACAATACCTAAAGCAGTGCGAGACTTACCTGTTTCTTCTTGTAGAAACCTTTTTTGTCACAGTTTGGGATTCGGAAGCCTCGAGGGTTGAGCACGTTTGAGATTTTAAAACTGTTCAAGATGCTCTCCATCTCTCTCCTGCATGGGCCCTGCATGCACAGCACATAACAGCTTAATAATGCTATATTAAAGTGCTAACACAATACCAACACTGGCATAACACTCCACTAACACCATAACAACACAATACCAACACTGACATTACATGGTACTAACACTGCAATTATGCTGAGATAATCTTACACTACAAACAAAGCTGACAGATCACCAAACAGTCATTGTAATAGCACTGAAAAAACGTACTAAGACTGTGAACAACAGTGTGATAACATAGTACTAAAACTGGAAAAGAATGGAAGTAACACTGCAATAACATAGTACTAACGAGATATCACCGGACAAATTCTGTAGTAACTGAATAAGGACACCGATTGCATAGTACTAACACAGTACAACAACATAATAACACTGTACTACTAATGTACTAAAATCGTGATAACACATTAGTAACACAGTACCAACAATGTGACAAAACAGTACTAACACCATCTCAACTATGTGATAACACAGTCATAACACTTTATCAACCATGTGATGACAAGGTACAAACATTTCAATGACACTAACAATTCTAACGGCCAAGGGCTGTTCTTATTCACAACACAACACTGAAAGCCTGGGATACAATCCGTAGCCGTGCTGTATTTGTACTATAACACAACTATCTGAGGTATCTTATTGGTATTTTGAATTTGCTATTAACATGATAGCAAACAAATAATAACAGTAAACAAATAATAACCGAGGTAAAATATATTCAATATACCAGTGTTTTCAACCTATCCTGTTAATAATCACACCAGACAAAAATAGGACATTCTGCTATATAATTGTAGAATATTTCATGGTGCTAGACGGTGCCATTACTTACATACTCATTCTCCCTCTTGTTCTCGAGGGAGAAGTTGTGTATATCGGTGTTAAGTCCCCCAGATACTGACTCCACCCTGTAGCTTTGACTCTTCTTATTCTGCTCCTTCTTAATCACGTCCAGCCTGGTGAGCTGCGGCGACTTGGCCTCTATTGAACCTCGGTGTCCTCCCCCGGCCTCCACACCTACTGCACCTCCCATCACTGCTGCAGATCCGGTGGTTGTCGAGGTGATGTTGCCACAACGCTCTTCTTCAGCCCCAGCCTGCTCCCCACCTGAATTCTCTATCAAAACAACAAATAATTATGTTACACTTTAGTAATGTCCAAAAACCTTGAGGCTGAATCTGTGTTGTTAGGTTGTCATGAAACACATATTCCCAAATACATTGAGGCATTGGTCCATTGTTTATTGACAGGTTTGTCTGAATCATTTGTACACTACAAATCCCAAATATAGTATTTCACAAAATAAACAAAATAAAGTAATCATTACAACCTTGGTAACATCACAAAGGCATCTGTATGTGTGTGCTAATACATGGAAAACACGTTTCTGTCTACCCTAGAGGTGCAGTGGTCTATTGTCCAATGTCTACCAGATATGTCAAAAATGCTGCATCCTGGCAGAAGTCATTCATTGCCAATGGAGCACTCAGGAAATGTACTTCGCTTTGTGTCCGTGTAGGCACTGGTGTGTTTGGTGTACCGCATGCATTCCATATTTTCAGCTCTCATGTTATTCTACTTGCGATGCTACAAATGAACATACCACAGGCGACAAATTACTATGTCAAGCCAGGCAGCTAGCTAGCTACAAAGCTAACCACTATCCTAGGTATTATTCAAAAAATTGCCAGCGCCAGCTTCCACTTTACAGCTAACTATTTCACATTCAACTGAGTGAGTAGGAAATCCTAGAACGGATGTCCTGTTAATCAAAACACATTGATCAGATCTTCTTGCAACATGTTCTGCAGCCATGCAAAGCAATTGTGCTAAAAATCCAGAAAAGGCCAAATGCATTGGTTTCTGGTGGCAGGCTTCAGTCACTACCTTAAAGTACATTAAGGCATACCAGCAGTGCAAGATAGTCCAGCAGAGGCAAGCCCTGGTTGGATCGTTAAGTGTTGGACAGGCTTGCATTGTCTCACTGGACCTCAGCATCTCCTTGTGGTAGGTTGCATGCCTGCTAGCTAGGCTCAAATCAAATTCCTGCCCATTGGTGAACCCTGTTGTGAATCATGGTAAGGAAATATTGTAGGCTGTTCTACATTATGAGAATGGACAGGCTCCGGTAGCTTGTTCTGTCATTGATCATTTTAATCTAGGCTGCTCTGTTCATGAGGCTGGTCCAGTTTCCTGTTTGCTGTTCTATTTGTGAGAGTGAGATCAGGTTCATGTAGCCAGTTTTGTTCATGAGAATGAGATTGGACCCGTATCCTGTAGAATGTTAGGGGGGTGTGAGAGAAAGAAAGGAACTCAGGCCCTCACACTGATATTTATAGACAACGTCGCTGGCAAAGATTCCTGACAAATCGTTAAAGACAGAGCCCCAACCACCTGACCCAGCCAGAAGGGGGAGGGAAGAGCGGGGAGAGGATAGGAGCAAAGTGGGGTTTGAACACTGCTCCCTAATTTAGGAAAGGGACAAAATATCCACCACATGATCAGGGTCAGCCATCTACCAGAGGACCCCACTGCTCTACCGGAGACCGGGAAATGGAGACACATACCATACACACTCACACACACACATAAACAAACCCTCCATCTGCATGGCTAAAACCCCATCATTGAGCAGTAAGCAATGCAACCTAAGATCCTTACACTGAGTCAATATCAAATCACATCACTTCCTGTTGCACTTTTGAGTGGGCCATTTTGCAAAGCTGGAAAACTGCATTATCACACTGTACAACTTTTGACTACTAGCGCCCATAGAGAATTGGGTGCCATTAGCGAAGGGCCTGTGCAGATAACTATGTGATGGCACGCAGGGAAAAAAGAAAACATTACCTACATCTGAACCTGGTATTCAAAGTCAACCCTGAGGCCTGCAGAGGCACAGACACAGACGCAGACACACAAATACACACATATGTACACACACACACACACAAACACACATTCAGTGATGCGTACGCACACACATAAAAACACACACACGTTACTAGGATTAAGCAGGAACAGATTTGGTGGAGGCAGGGGCGGAGCACATGTGGCTGGCTCCCCACCCCTCCTAACCAACCTTATCAATTAAAAGCCATGGTTACCAGGCAGCACACGCCCCCACATTGGTCAGATGGTTTCCCAGAGTTACCATAACTGTAAATAAAACCATGGCGACAACAACATAAACATCAAGAATGTCATGATCAACACAACAACAACAACAACAATATAAAAAACAACATGACCACAGAATAGATATAGCATGATGCACCCCTTCCCTTTACACAAAAAGCAGACAAATCTCTGACTAACTTTCCCCAAAATTAAAAAGGGATAGCCCAGTCTATTTGGATATCTGAAAAACATCAATATTTATATGTTACCACCTCCCACAACTTTTTTGGTGATAAACATCTTACACAATTTGTTTGTGTAATGCCAGGGATGTAAATAGCTGACTGTGGTGGGAGAGAGAGAAAGAGAGGCCCTGTTGAAGTGTTGGATCTGCTCTGTACTCGTACACATGTGGGGAATAAGTTGTAATTTAGGACGCACTCCCGACTACCCAGGCTCCTTGCTCCGGCTAAACGCTATGCCATGCCCACCGGCGTTGGTTTCTTCTCTGCGAGGTTGCAAAAAAAAACAATCATTTGATTGGTCCCAGAAATGTTGGGGTTGGTACTGATTGGTTAAAGATGATCAAATTGCTTATATGCTTATACATGCAGGTTTTTTTACAACATTCCATGTTTTGATGTCCCCTACACAACTGCAATTGAAGAAATCTCTGACTTAAACACTGTATGCAAATTATGGTGTAGTGTAAGATCTAAATTTGACAGTGTCAAACAAGAAACAGTTTTGGTCTCTCTATCTGCTGCATTCTGAAAAAAGCTGCCTGCACTTCTATACTACCACCAGCAATGGTAAAACAGTGGGAAATGGGGGATAGTCATTATGTATGTCCTGGAATACAAACAGTTTAATCTGGTCTAGTAGTGCACTGCTGTATATAGGGAATATGGTGCTATTTTGGACAGCCATGCAATCACATTGAGGTGTAAAGTTTTTTTATTACATTAATAATATAATAATATGTCATTCATGTGCAATATTCTCCCAATAAAAATGTATGTGTTACCATTTTTGGAGAATTCGAAAACATGTATCAGCTGAATCCAGTTGGAAACCAGCAAAAGCTTGAAAATCATTCGATGCATTAGCTTGCTTGTCCAAAGTGTCGAATGGACGGCATCTAGCCTTGCAAATGTACATTAAAACCAGTCTAAATCTAGGTAACGTTAGCAAAGAAAATAATCTAGCTAGCTAATTGTTTACACAAGACATTAAGACACCATTCTTTAGCCATTAGGGAAAGGAAAATTGGATCTTTGTCAGCCAGTACACAATCTCACACAATAGAGAAATGTTGAGAGCAGCCAAAATGAGCACACAGGGAACAATTACCATTACCTGGCTTGTTCATAGACAGAACGACAGGTTTTTGTTTTGACCTTGTCTTCTCTGGGATCTTGCTGGCACTAATATTAACATGTGCCAGACAATAACAACTGACCTCAACCAAGAAGCTACCTAACATGAGCTAAGACAACAAGTTAGCTCACAAACAAATGGCCTAAATTTAGCTTCCAAGCGCAGCAAGCTAGCTGGCTCAGTGGAAAATACCAAACTTTGGGCAAGTCATGCTGCTGAGTTAAATGCAATGAGCTTTGTGACTGATGGATAGATGTAACTTCGTTAGAGGTACTGTCTGCCGCATGGGAAACAGGGTATCAAATCTGGCCAGGAAGAAAACGAATTAGTATTAGTTGAGGAAAACAAAAACTTCAGAAGCAACATATAGTATGCCAAAAGTAAAACAGGTGATGTTTATTTTGCGATGGAAGATCTGCGACATGTCTAACATCATTAATTGCTTCAAGTGTTGGACTCACACTGATCTCTCACCCAGGAAGTGCAGTATAGAGTGAGGGCATGTCCTTGCTTTCTTTGAAAACATACATAAAATTTAATGAGAAATCTAGTTAAATGAATTGGAAATACAGTAATTGACATGGTTAAGAAAAATGATTTTGAATTGAAAAAACAATAGTGTGCTTGTAACATTGCTTTCGTCAAAGAAGCCTCCATTTGCAACAATTACAGCCTTACAGACATTTGGCATTTAGGTAATCTGGAGAGATTTCACCCCATGCTTTCTAAAACACCTCCCACATGTTGGATTGGCTTGATGGGAACTTATTTTGTAAAATACGGTCAAGCTGCTCCCACAACAGCTCAGCAGGGTTAAGATCGGATGACAGTATTGGCCACTCCATTATATAGAGAATACCAACTGACTGCTTCTTCCCTGAATAGTTCCTGCATAGTTTGGAGCTGTGCATTGGGTCATTGTTGTAGGAGAAAATTGGCTCCAATCAAGCGCCATCCACAGGGTATGGCAGGGGTGCACAATGGAGTGATAGCCTTCCTTATTGAAGATCTCATTTACCCTGTACAAATCTCCCATTTTACAACCACCAAAGCACCCCCAGAACATCATATTGCCTCCACCAAGCTTGACAAATGGCGTCAAGCACCTCCCAGCATGTTTCATTTGGCCTACTTCTCACAAGTGTTCTTTTTTTGTAATACGAACACCTCAAACTTAGATTTGTCCATCCTTAACACTTTTTACAATCATACTCTGTCCATTGTCTGTTTTTTCCCCATATTTATCTTCTCTTTTTATTAGCCAGTCTGAGATATTGCGTTTTTTGATGCAACTCTGCCTAGAAGGTCAGCATCCCTGAGTTGCCTCTTCACTGTTGATGTTGAGACTGGTGTTCCATGGTTACAATTTAAGAAAGCTGCCAATTGAAGACCTGTAAGGAGGGTGTCCTGGGGGATCTCCCAGATGAGGATCAATGAATCAGTGAGAACCTAGGCAGTCTGTGGCACTACTTGGCAGCGTTGGATGCACCGATACACAATGTCCCAGAGGTTCTCAACTGGATTTAGGTCTGGGGAACATGAGGACCACTGCACCTGACGATGGGTCTGAGATTTTCATTCTAGTACCTAACAGCATTCAGGGTACCATTGGCTAGTATATCCTCCAAGGATATGCCTCCCCAGACCATCACTGACCCTCCGCCAAACCGGTCATGCTGGATGATGTTGCAGGGAGCATAACATTCACCATGGCGTCTCAAGACTCTTCCACGTCCGTCTATCTGTGAAGAGAACAGTGCGCCAGTGGCGGACCTGCCAATTCCGGTGTTCTCTGTCAAATGGCAATCAAGTTGCACCTGCATATACCGATCCTGCTGTTGGGTGGATGCCATTCTACGGCCCTGTCCAGCTATCCTTGTGTAACGGCCCGTCTCATGGAATCTCTTCAATGCTCTTGAGACTGTACTGGGAGACACAGCAAACCTTGTGACGGCACGTAAGGATGTGCCATCCTGGAGGAGCTGGACTACCTGTGCAACCTGAATGGGCTGCAGTTACCACCGCATTCTACCAGCAGTGACAAGGACATTAGCTAAATGTAAAACTAGAGAAGAATCAGTCAGGAAGGTTAAGGAGAGAGCATTGTCTGTTGCCAGCACCTGTAAAACTATTCCCTTTTTGCAAGTTGTCTTGCTATTGCCTCTCCATAGCACCTGTTGTGACTTTCATTTGCACCAAAACAGATTATATTGATTCCCCACTGTTTATGCTTCCAAACTGGAAAGATTGATATCCCAGATGTTTATTTTGACTTGGTGTTAGACTGTGATGATTAAGTGTTCCCTTCATTTTTTTGAGCAGTGTATTTGTTCTCTTTCTCAGTTGTGCACCGTGGCCTCCCACTCCTCTTTCTATTCTGGTTCGAGTCCGTTTGCGCTGTTCTGTGAAGGGAGTAGTACACATGGTTGTACAGTTTCAGCTGTGCTGACATAATCACAAATGGATTTTCTAGTGATCAATCAGCCTTTTAAAATGATGAATATGGATTAGCAAACACAACGATCCACTGAAACACAGGAGTGATGGTTGCCGCTAAAGGGCCACTGTATGCCTATGTAGATATTCCATTTAAAGTCTGCCATTTCCAGCCACAATAGTCATTTGCAATGTCTACACTGTATTTCTGATCAATATGATGTTATTTTAATGGACAAAGACTTTGCTTTGCTTTCAAAAACAATTGCAATTTCTATGTGAACCCAAACTTTTGAATGGTAGCGTATATGGATTTAATGTTAATTTACATAATAACAGTTTTCGTTTAATATACTGTATCTAAATGCAGTTAGTGTTTTGTGTGACCCTGATGTCATGCTGGACCTTGGTGGAAGGCAGATGGAGGCCGATTATATTTTACTGCAGCCCGTATAAAGTGTTGCAGTTTACCCCTGCAGAGGGCAGACCAAAACCAGACAGTAATGGAGGAGGTGAGGATGGAATCTGATTGATGCATTAAACCGAATGAGATTAGACTGTAAGATTTAGTATGTAAATGTACGGACATTTAGTATGAAAAACCTGAGAGGATTAAATCACATTGTAGGTAGTATAATAGATAAAGTGGGGTTTGTGAAAGATTTGTGCTAAAAAACCCAGGAAGGGGTATGTGTTAACTAGGCATTGTGGTACTAGTGGATTTTCTTTTATTTTCATTCCATTTTTGGATTCGCACAAATCTGTACTTTTTAAGTAACATGCATTTTGAGTTTATTGCGAATACCAATATATTTTATTAAATCCCCCATTTTGGGCTGAATTTATCATATATTGTTAACTATATACAATATACAATACAAGCTGAATCACTATCATATCTCAGTTTGAGATACAATTCTAAGTTTGAAAGCAAGTGGTTTTGACATGACATTGGACGCACATCAACAATGACACTCTTACAACGAGTAGCCAAAAGTTCAAAAAATTCAACAGGTAATTATCTGTACTGTCTGTCAGCAGATACAACAGACATCTTTACCAATAGGAGAAAGTGATCCCATATATTGGCAGCCTTTACATGGACATTTTGACTTTAAAATTAAAATCGACTTCACATATGGTAACAGAACGGAGGACTAAATTTGACCCTATTCCGTATATAGAAAACAACTTTTGACCAGAGTACTGCGATATATAGGGAACAAGATGCCAATGGGAACCAACGGCCTGTCACACCATAACACTGTCTCAGTCATGCTAAACACAACAGGGATATGTGATATATTCAGTGGCCTACAGGCTCTTCTAGGGTCAGTTTATTGTGTAATTGTTATGGACAATGAGGCACTGGGCCCAACCAACCACAAGGTCTCCCTGCTCTGTGTTTGGCATGGCATAATGACTAATTATTTGACTTGTGTGAGTCCTAAACACTACATTCCCCAGCGCACATCAATTGACCGCGGGACAGTGTATAGCGAATAGGGTGCCATTTGGTATCATCCTTAAAAGAAAAAAGCTAGTGGGGGAAGAAGTGAGAAATGAAAGCAGGTGATGATGAAGATGTATGTAGTGGAGCAGAGTTAGGAAGGTTGGCAAGGCAGAGTGCTGTTTCAAAGTGACAGGCCTGGCTAACAATAGCCTTTGTGTGTAACAATGTGACGGTGGACTGCTTCAACACACGCTGCCAGGGCTGGGCCAAATTACTAAGAGGAGAAAACACACAGCAACGCCTGGTGGGCTGACATCGGCCGCCACTAAACACACAACAACACCGCAGGGGGCGGAGTAGAACTGTGCTTTCACTGTTTTCCTCAGGATAATGCAAGGTGGAGGAAGTATGGGTTCACATGGACGTGATATGTGCCAAGTCCGTATCAGTCTGTGTGTGTGCGTGTTCGTGTGCGTGTGCATGTGTGTGTGTGTGTGTGTGTATGTGTGTAAGCTCCTATAAGGCTTTTTGCGTGGTTCCCGGAAGCAGGTTTATTTCCACTCCGGTGAAGTTCGCAACCAGCTCACCCTTCGTGTCTCCCTGGTTCCCACCGCCTTGCTCTGCTGCTAATAACCGCACAGAGACAGACAGTGGGTGATGGGCACTTCACCAGATGCCTTCTCTCACACCCCCAGCAGCCCCTCCCCCCCTGAGACCAAGGGTATTTGCATGCTGCATGTCCCGATGTCAAAACTGCACATTTGGGGAAAGGAGAGTATGGACATAACAAGACGTCATTCACATAACGCTTATCTTTGGCTCACCTGCTTCAGCTAAATATACATTTGCGGCATTTACTAACAATTGGTTTGGGTCAGACAGATTTTTGTGTGTTTGTGAGTGTAAGGGGGTGGGGGCATGGGTGTGTAGCTGTGTGTGTGTGTGTGTGTGTGTGTATGTGTGTGTGAGTGTGTGTGTATGTGTGTGTTAAGCATTAAGGGAAACTTTATATTGAAAATGTGAAATGAGTAAGTCCTCCTGGAAACAGTAACACGTTACTAGAAAGAGTTTGATTAAATGAGGGATATAATGATACTGTATGTGTTCCCAGTTAACGTGTGGATTTAACATCCCATTATGCCAAATAATACACCTCAGTAACTTTGAAAGACCAGTGATTGTTGAAGCAAATTTGGCTAGAGTTAACGTGATATAATTACTAACTTGAAGCTAAGTACACATGCACATGCATAACATTTTACTTGGTAAAAAGTGCAGCTAGTGGTAGACAATATTTTGAATACACTGTGTTTACAGACATAGAAATTGATGGTTGGTCATGTAACATATGAGTGATTACTATATCATATACATGGATTTAAAGTAAATGTAAACATGTACAGTATCAAAAATGACATATCTATATGCAGAAAGTTGAAAATAGTTTTGCCACTATTGTTTAAAGTTTGGAGGCGGCTGGATGCCGTGAATCTAGTTCTATAAGTCTCTATGGGACACATGGCCGGTTGCTTTGAGCTAAACATGCTGTTCAGAAACTGATGATTCACAATGTCCCACATCATCGAAGGCACCAAGTCTAGACCGAACTAAACAATGATTTACGGTAGAATCTAGAACTAAAATTATGGATTTTTTGTAAAGGAAGCCTTTTGCAGTGATCCAATTGATGTCCAGACACAGCTGTGATTTTAATTGGCCATGTATATGGTGGCGCGCGCCTTAGTGGCCAAATGGAGGGAATGGTCGAAAATTACGCGTGTTGCATGTCGATTGCGCTTTTCAGATATCTAGACATAATTCGTGCATGAATAGTTCAAAACAAGAGAGCTTACAAAAGTGAGAATGTCCGTGTGATTTTTTTTGTAAATCGAATTAGCCCATTTTACTGTGCGCCATGGCTATATGTTACGCTCGGTTGGCAGTAAGTACGTTACGCGTGCGCAAAATTTATCGACAGATTGGCTACACGTTGCTATACTAGATATTGTTGATTAGAATCTATACAAAAGGCAGTTTTTTACAATAGCAAAACGTTTAGTAGCCCTTTATATGTATTTTAATGAACATTATTAAGCTTGAGTGTTCTCTAGACCACAGCGTGGCCGTGATACACGTTGCAGTGGCTACCTGTGAATGTGGCATAATACCGCCCGGTACAGCCGGCCAGAAGGAAGCCATTGTACACAATAATGCCTAGATAACACCGACGGCCAGCCACCAGTGAACTAACACCAATAATTAATGAGTAGCTTATCTTTAGCAATTCGGGATTTGGGGACCTGTTGGTGAGTCTGTTAGCCTATGGAATTCAGTGACCTGCTACGCACCAAACATCAACCCGCAGGCTACAGCCAAGGACGGACTACAGTAAGGGTTCTTGAACAGAAACACCCTGAACCGAGTTCAGTCCCTTCACATGAATAGCGGCATTTAGAACGTTCAGGTGCTTACCTTGTTTCTGCACCGTAAGCAGAATAGTGCTGAGTTTTTTGGATGCAGTACTGGAACACGCTCCCCGTCCCTCTAGCAGAGCTTGCAGTGGTCGGGTCTCCCCGGCTTGGGGCTGACAGGTCAGTCCGGAGCCACAACGCCCGGTGTAAACTCCACACGCCTGGCCCTCGGAAAGCGCGCAAGTCAGACAGCATCCGCAGCCGGGCTCCCGAACCCCCTCAGTGCAGTCTTTTGGCAGCGGTTTGCACTGCATGAGAGCCCCTGCGTCACACGGCTCACATCGGACCACCGGTCCCACGGTCTCCGCGAAACGGGTGAATGCAGCGAGCACCGCAGTGAGACAAAGCACGCATAGACCGGGCATTCTGCCGATAAGCTGGTCACAAAGGGACAGTATGCGAGTTGTCACGTAGGCTTAAGGGGACTATCTGTGTCAAAGCGAGTCGGCTAGTCTTCTCCATCTATATTTTCTTTTAAGCGAACTTGTCGTTTTATACAGGCGGAAAAAGAGCCAACAAGTCACACCCTCCGTATGAATAATGTAAGTGGAGAGCCCAGATCCCAATCGAACCGCGAACAACGACACAGGCTCGAAAATGTCAATAAACGGTTTAGAGCCGGTTGTGGATTAGCCCATTCATTTACAATGTTTAAGACTTAATAATTTTATATGGACCCATTTATTCCATTAATGAAATCACGCTTAGACAGGTAGACCGGTACCATATTTGTATTATATTTTATGAAATGAAAATAACGTTTATATCTTAATTTTAGGAGCCACATATGACCAGTTTCAATGCCATTCATGTAGCTTCAGTCCTAGGTTTCTAAGTATGCTAAATTAAGATTCTCCATTGAATGTGCTTTTAAAGTCCAGGACTATGCTTAATCTGGGCAGGAACACTAGGCCTTAGAGGTTTTCACATGTGCAGCACGATATGGTCAGAATGAGTTCCATTTGGCTCGGAGTGCTGTGCCAGTGGTTTTTCTGATGGCCAGTTTAACCAACGGCTCTTTTACTGCATATCCGTACCTCCTAAATAGCAACCTAGTATACTTTATACCCTTAACCCTGCCAAACATGCACTGGCCAAAAAAGGGCACTATGATAAGAATAGGGTGCTCTTTAGGACTCTACCCTAAGCCCTCCACCACAGGGATAGCCACTTCCCCATGGCTCCACAGCACAGTGCTCCATGGGAGGTGGCCCCCACACTAGAAAGACACTGTCCAAGCCTACATTCTTTTGGGCAGGTGTGTAGGTGGGTTCATTCCTCAATGCACTTAAACATAGTTATTTGTTTATATATGTGTGCATGCGCGCGAGCGGGTGTGTGTGCGTGTGTGCATGTGAGGGAAAGAAAATGAGAGACAGAGAGAGCGAGAGCCTTGAGTGGCTAGGCCACAAAGGAATTGTTTTACTGGGTTGTGGATCCTGCGGAGTTCTGGAACACAGAATGTGTCTCCGGTGTTCCGTGTCTATGCCTCCCTCCCTCTCAGCATGTCATCACACCCCAATGCACAGATACACCACAGGAAGTGGCACACGGCGCAGCATACCTGTGTGTCTCAATCTGTACTGGGGGTCCACTCCTTCACCGTTCACATACCTAGGACTGGTCTGGTGTGCTGGTACACACATACACACACAGAAACACACACACACACACACACACACACACACACACACACTCGCACCTAACCTGTTTTCACATTATTAGACAGAAATGGAGGGATTGTGCCGTTTCAGCAGCACCCACAGTCTGACCCCCCATCCCAGGTCCTGCATACCCTCCTGTTCTGCAATAACAAACGAGAGGGGGTACAACACTGAAAAAATAAAGCAATCAGTATTGACCATTGTGTGATTTCCACCAGAGAAGCAGAAAAAGTGTTGAAACTGCATTATGAAAAACAAGCACAGCGTAAGGAAACACCCCCAGAATAGCAAGAAAATGTCTGCAGCTAAGATTAGTTTTCTTATTACTTGGCATATTCTTCTCGTTTTCGGTTCGTCTGTTTTTTGTTGCGTGCCTGAAACCTTACGCTCAATCTGTATTTCTGTCTTTCTGTCTGTCTTTCTATAGTGCTTAGTTATAGCAGAGTGTGTCCATGGTAGTCTCTAGTTTAGAAATGTTTGTATACATATATATCTAATATATATCTATATATTATATTTATATATATAAATGTTTGTGTATGCCAACTTCTATATGTCCTGGTTGCTCTCTGGGTGGTTGCTGTTGGCTGGTGTCATTAATGTGTTGTGTGACGTGATATGGTCCAGATCTTTGTCATGTAGGTGCCAGGTGTTCTTATCCTAGACACTGCATGGGTGGGTGTCCTGTTTGTTAGAGTCTGTGCAGCTGTGGATACATACAGTATACTGTCTCTAGATTAAATGCTGCATGGCAGTGGCATCGTTAGTCCTGGGTGTCCGGGGCTATATGGGCTAGCTTTATGAATTGCCCCAGATTGCCCCAAAAATATTTAAAAAGATTGCCCCTGATCAGTTCATCAATAATTGCGATCGCACATTATGACAATGTAGACCTATAGGCTGCTAGCGTGTACATCGACATTTTCCACATGTACGTTCAAAACCCTGTACCTTCTGTCCTGGGGGGCGGGGCTAAGCCCTGAATGTATTGTGGTCCTAGTGACGTCTCTAGTGCCTGGTCTGGTTTCTCTTTAGATTACTAATCTGGCACCCTATATAGTCGCACCCTACTCCCTATATAGTAACACCCTATATAGTAGCACCCTACTCCCTGTATAGTAGCACCCTACTCCATTTATAGTAACACCCTATATAGTAGCACCCTACTCCCTATATAGTAGCACCCTACTCCCTATTTAGTAGCACCCTGCTCCATTTATAGTAACACCCTACATAGTACCACCCTACTCCCTATATAGTAACACTCTATATAGTAGCACCCTACTCCCTATTTAGTAGCACCCTGCTCCATTTATAGTAACTCCCTATATAGTAGCACCCTACTCCGTAAATAGTAACACCCTATATAGTAGCACCCTGCTCCCTATATAGTAACACCCTACATAGTAGCACCCTACTCCCTATATAGTAACACTATATAGTAGCACCCTACTCCCTATATAGTAACACCCTATATAGTAGCACCCTCCTCCCTAAATAGTAGCACCCTACTCCCTATATAGTGGCACCCTACTCCATTTATAGTAACATCCTATACAGTAGCACTCTACTCCCTATATAGTAGCACCCTACTCCCTAAATAGTAACACCCTATATAGTAGCACCCTACTCCCTATATAGTAACACTCTATATAGTAGCACCCTACTCCCTATATAGTAACACCCTATATAGTAGCACCCTCCTCCCTA
>JACXGJ010013404.1:0-16316 GCA_016801105.1 Esox niger | reverse complement strand
CACACACACACACACACACACACACACACACACACACACACACACACACACACACACACACACACACACACACACACACACACACACGCAACCATAAATATACCAAAGACAGATGCCTAATTTTGTTCGAACAATTATTGCACACTTCCTGTAAATGGTATAAACTTCGTTTCACTTCTCAAATATCACTGTGGTTGTCTCCTATATGATATATTTAACAGATTTTTTTTATCCTAAGAACCAACGATTTATGAAGGAAAATCATGGAAATTAACAAGGTTGCCCAAACTTTTGCAGACCACTGTATGTTATAGCATAAGAGATAATATTTGCAGGAGCTGACCAGGGGGGTATAAAGAGGAGAAAGCCATAATTAAATGTGAAGCAGTCTGTCATGACATTACCCTGTTCATCTTTTGTAATGTTGTGATGATTGTTCCCATGGATCCACAAAATTAAACTTGAAATAATCAACTGTTATACGAACGACTGAGAAGTTCCTTATTTGATTAAAATTGCAAACATTTTCCATCTTACACAGCAGCTAGGAGCAGAGTGGAGGAATCTGTGTTAACTAGACTGTGGGTGGGACACAGTCATTTAAACAATACATTCCATCTGATAGGGAAACATCCAACAGGTCAGTGTGACCATTGTCAGGAAGTTGAGACAGTGGATCATGTGTTGAGGCAGTGTGGGTGATATGAGGGGGAGAGGCAGAGATTAAGACTGGGTTTGACAGTAGAAGGGATGAGTTGACTTTAAATAATATGTTGGGTCTGGTGAGTTTTGTCACAGTGTTAGAATATTTATTAATATTTCATTGGAAATCTGACTTTCGTGGACACTGTAAAAAATGTGTTTTCATCAAAAATGCAATTATTTTCCTGCAACACAAAATGATTACAGGAAGGCAGGTCTGTATTTGACACATATTACATAATGCAAAACAACATGACAACTTAATACCACATTCCTGATTACTGATTCAGAAAACATCTACAGGACTTACTTGAAATTCTCCAGTCTCCAGTGTGGATCCTCCAGTCCAGCAGAGAGCAGTCTGACTCCCAAGTCTCCTGGGTGATTGTAGCTCAGATCCAGTTCTTTCAGATGTGAGGGGTTTGACTTCAGAGCTGAGACCAGAGAAGCACAGCCTTCCTTTGTGACCAGACAGCCTGACAGCCTGTAGAGAGATTATCATGATTTCACAAATGGCTCACATTAACAAAGTCTCTGAACATTGAAGTACTGATGGGCAAGCAAGGCTTTTTAAAACCTTTGAAGGGTAAAAAAAATGAAATATTAACTAAAAATACATTTAGTTATTAAACAGTTCACAATAGTGACATTTCCTGATCAGCAATAAATAATGAGGTTATGAGTTCAGTCAGAATTGGGGGGTTTCCTTCCAGAAACCATTTATTTTAAACTGTTTATCCATAGAAAAATTTATGATAAAGTGTCATAGCATAAATGAAATGAAACAAATGATATGGACATTAATCGATAGTGTCTCATGTCCCCGTCTGTAACTCATGTCCCCAACACTCCCTATTTGACCAACCTGTTGTAGAATGGACATAAACTGGTGAATTGGGGGAAAACTAGAGGTCACTGAGTGAAAGTAACTTGGCATCAAAGACAGAACTGGGAGCATTTTGTAACATGAAAGGTAAACCTGGTGTGAGTAACTGTCCAGCCGATATAACTATCCACTGAAATGACAATAAAACATGTCTATAGTGTGACAACTGCGCCATCTAGTGCCCATCCTCCCCCTGCAGGAGGCAGGTTTCAGTGCTCGATGTCACCGGCCTTCTGACACCGCCGCCCATCATCAACTCATCACACCTGTTGTCTCGTTTAGCGCACCTGATCATCATCCAGCCATTTCCCTCAGTATATGTGTTCCCTCTGCTCCCTTTGTCTTTGTGTGTTATTGTCTCGCCTAGATGAGCATTGTTACGCTCGTATTAAATGAGTATATCTCAAACGACTCCATTATCCGCTCCTCCTTGTATACAACAAAGAGCTGACATATTGGTCCTTCAGTGTCCCAACCAGTAGAAATGTAGATGTATAGAGATGTGGCTGTACAATGGGGTAAAGATAAAGAAGTGCACATGTTTTAAATGCATTATGACATTAGGGAAGGTGCTTGTAATAGGAATATACAGTACAGTGCAAAAGTCTTAGGCACCTGAAAGTTGAACTAAATCCATTTATTTGGGTAGTAGGTGTTTATCTTTACAACTTGTTTCCAAACAAGTTGTGACTCTGTGAAAAACGTAACGAAAAACCTAATGCATTAATGTGCAAATCATTTAAAACCCTGTATTCAATTGGTGATGGGGTGAATAAAGCTGAGGTTTACTGTGAAATATCAACCCAGTTTGTTGGAAGTGAGAAGGCCGAGGCTTGTATCCAAGCAACAGGATCACATGACTGATGACGTTTGAACCTTCGGACGTCACTCAACCATTTAATAGGGTTTTAAAGACATGGTGCTTTCTGACCAGGTTTCAAAAGATATGAAACTTAATTAGTTTACAGCCTAATTATCAACAACTAATGAGATTCACAAGCTGGTGAATGTCAAAACGTTTCTGCTACACATCATTCATTATCAATAACAAACAGGTATCCCCAATACCGTAGACTATTGTTAGAATGATGTTATAAGTTTGGTAGGAGCGTCAGCTGACTGATAGCTCAACATGTAGAGCTGTGGATGGACATGCAGTTGTTTTAAAAGGCTCAGTTTGAGACCCAATAATGACTTTTTCATACATCGTTTTGCTGATAACACTGGCAACACTGCATTTGTCATTTCTACATCAGGAATATTTACTGGTCTGTTTTTAATATCACATGTTAAATCAACCATTGGATCTACAGCATTTTATGAATGTTTAACTCCAGTGTTTCTCTAGTAGAGATGTATTATTCAACATCTGATCACCAGGTGATGAATGATGTCTGAAGCTTTGTTTGATCCCATGTCTTTTAGAAGATCTAGATCTACTGACACTCCTGCCTTAATAATACAAAACATTCCAATGGATGCATAGTTGTAAAATGCTGTCTGGAAAGACAAGAAGAATGTAGATATGAACCAGGCATTTTAATTTCCCTTCCTAAAGCACCTTTCTGCCCACTGAGACACAAAGTCATGTTGGATACTGTGGAGAAGACGTCTATATAAACATTAAACATGTGATATTTATTCTTGACCAGCAGGTGACTTTACTGTGCAGTGAGTTTCAGCCTTGAGAAAACAGATTTTCAAACTATTTTAATGAAAGCCTCAAACACTCCAGAAAGCTTCAGTTGCCTGTAACACTGGATTCAATAGAAAATAATACAAAGACAACATATCAAATGTTTAAACTGAGACATGTTATGTTGATGCCAGCAACACATTTCAAAAAGCTGGGACAGGAGCAACAAAGTTGTATAATGAAAAACAAATATGGTGAAAGAGGTTTATTGTCTAAATACATGATTGGGTATAAAAAGAGCATCCCAGAGAGGATGAGTCTTTCAGAAGATGGGGAGGGGTTCACCACTCAGTGAAAGACTGTGCAGACCGATAGTGGAACTATTTAAAAATAACACTTCTCAATGTTAAATTGCAAATAATTTGGGGATCTCATCATCCACAGAACGTAACATCATTAATATTATGGAGAAGTTCACAGGTAGCACTGCTGAAAGTAATGTTTCTGTACAGGATACATTATGTTCTGACTGAGCTTCAGTTAATCTTTAAACTAAATACATTTATGATAAGATATTAACATTACAATTACCGCTCTAGATTTTTTTTTTGGACTATTCCAAATATTTCTTAAATCCGCATCTCCACATGTATGGCAGATATTCCATGTCTGTTAAATTCCAACATAAGCACACCTCATTTTACTTAATGAGGTACTGATTAGGTGATTACCTGAACCAAATCTAATTCAACAGGGAAAAGCATCACTATCCTCTTGCAAAACAAAACAGCTGGATGGCAAAAACAGTGCAAGTAGTTCCTCAAAGGTAATTTGAAAAAACATAACTTTTCAGCGTGATAAGAGTTGAAAAGAAAAGCTTGGAGTGAGGAAAAGAAGGGTTAAATTCTGTCTTTACTGGCAGAGGGATACAGTGAGCATCAGGTTGCTTCCATCCTGAAAAGTTCAAAGACGGCGGTCCATATGAACAAGGTCAAGCAACAGACATTGGGGACAACAAAGCTACAGACTGGCAGAGGGTGAAAATGAATGACCGAGATGACCGTCAACTCATTTAAATCAAATCTCACTCAACAGCCGTAGGATGACATTAAGTGACCTACAAAAAGACTGGCAAACAGCAGCTGGGGTAATGTGCACCGCGAGGACAGTTGGAAACAGGCTCCTAGAGGCAGGGCTGAAGGCGTACAAAACTAGAAAATAGTCCTTCATCAATGAAAAGCAAAGAAGAGCCAGACAGAAATTTAAAAAAGACCATAAGTATTGGACTGCAGAGGAATGGAGTAAGGTCATGTTCTCTGACGAGTCAATTTTTCAGCTTTGCCCAACACCTGGTTGTCTAATGGTTTGACCGAGAACTGGAGAGGCCTATAAGCCACAGTTTCTCACACCAACTGTGACATTTGGTGGAGGATTGGTGATGATCTGGGAATGCTTCAGCAAGGCTGGAATCAGGCAGATTTGTCTTTGTGAAGGACATATGCATCAAGCCAAGTACAAGGTTATCCTGGAAGAACACCTGCTTCCTTCTACTCAATGTTCCTCAACTCTAAGAATAGTTTTTTTCAGCAGTACAATGCTCCCTGCCACACAGGAAGGTCAATCAAGGTGTGGATGGAGGATCACCAGATCAAGACCCTGTCATGGCCAGCCCAATCTCCATACCTGCACCCCATTGAAAACCTTCTTGAATTTGATCAAGAGGAAGATGGATGGTCACAAGCCATCAAAAAAGCAGAGCCACTTGAATTTCTGTGCCAGGAGTGGCATAAAGTCACCCAACCGCAATGTGACAGACTGGAGAGCAAGCCAGGACGTGTGAATGCTGTGATAAAAAAATCAGGGTTATTCCACCAAATACTGATTTCTGAACTATTCCTAAGTTAAAACATTAGTATTTTGTTGTTGAAAAATGAATATGAATATGTTTTCATTGCATTATTTGAACTCAGAAAACAGTGCATCTTTCTAGGTTATTTTGACCAGTTGCTTTCCAGGTACTTTTTACAAATAAATGCTCTACAAAATTTTATTTGGATTTTGGGAGTAATGTTGTCAGTAGTTAATAGAATAAAACAAACATGTTCCATTTATCTAAACACATACCTATGAATAGTAAAACTAGAAAAACAGATCATTTTGCAATGGTCTCTTAATGTCTTCCAGAGCTGTATATTGTAATGAAAGAATAGTACAATTGTAAACACATTTGTTTTTCTTTTCCCTGGGGTGAATATACAAAATAGTTCAGTTAGTCATTTGTCCAGTTTATTAATTGCTCAATATCAACTATTGACCCACTGAGCATTGCTGAATAGTCACAACATGGTACAGCAAATAGCTCTTCATTATTTAATCCACTGAAGGAAGAGGATGTCTCCCCATCTCCGGTCAGGTTTCGAAGTAAAGTTTGTGTTGTGTGTTTTCCTGCTCTCCTGCAATTACAAGCCTTTGGCATGGTCATTGGATGTCCAGTTTAAATAATCATGAATACTGAATAGATTCAGTGGGCAACTAAATAAAAATATAAATACCATTCTAAGAATGTATGTTTTCCATCTCAGAGTAGATGAGAGGTACTGGTGATTATGTTCGTGTTTTGGCGACCTTTCCAGGTGTGAATTAAGTATTGCTCTTATTTCTGTTCTGGTAAAATGACTAGATGGACTTCCATATCTGTATGGAGTGTTGGTGTAGATGCTTTTCAAAAATAATGTCCTGAAATGCAAACAACAAATATTATCTTATGTAAACATTTTAACCAGACAGTTAAGTCAGATTCACTCTTAAGTCCACTAAATAAACCCCACTCTAGGTCCTTCTTCTGTGTTAATTCTAGGTTCCAGCAAGAGAGACAGACTCACTGTGTCCAAATACAACAATCACTGCTAAGAAAGTCCACTGTTAAAAAACATTCTGTTCTAATGTATTTAACTGTATTTTTTCCAGGGACCATAAAAAGGTACCAGCCTCCCCTGTACCCAGCTGTGTGTCCATGAAGAGTGAGCAGTCTATTGGACAACCTATAGAGTTCAGAGAGGGAGACTTTTCTACAGATCACAGGTAATAAAAATAAATAGATCATAGTAAGGGGTTGTCAGCATTGTCTGTAACTTGTAAATTTGTTTTTCAACTATCTGATGTCCTGACAAAAGCCAGTCTTCCTGGGTCCACCACTAACGAAAAAGACGTTACCAAATCTTAAGAATGTACACACTGTCACGTCCCCGCCTCCTCAAGCGCGCAGCAGAGGGCGTCCGCGCTCCACAAACTCAGTACACACCTAACACACCTGTCACTAATCACCAACTCACACACCTGTCCCCAGTCACCTAATCACCACACATTCAAGTACAGCTCCCTGCCATCTCAATGGTTCATGTTTACATGCCATATCTCGCGGTTTCCAGTTCCTCGTTTTGCCTTTCCGTGTTCCGACCGTTTGCCCGTTTCCGACCATTCTGCCCGAGCCCTACCTGTACATCTGATCCTCGCCGTTGCTCCGACTTTTCGCCTGCCCCTGACTACTCTGCCCAGCCCTTGTCTGTACCTCTGCCGTCAGTACGTTCACGGACCCCTCGCCTGTCCCCGACTACTCTGCCTGCCGCTCGTCTGTACCTTTGCCGCCGGTGCGTGAGACGTCTTACCTACCGTCCCCGTCCTTCTTGCCCGTCTCTGTCCCTCTCGCCCCCAGTCCGCACTTGGGTCCTAACTTACGTTCGTGACACATACATTTAACAAAAACAGTAATGTGATGACATTAATAACAATATAAATAGGGTAAAGGTAAAATTTTCCCATTTTTCACTTCCTCTACAGACATTTCTGTAATAGGTATTATCAAGTAGTTTACATCTCTAAAAAAATCACAACATTCTCAGCTACAGTAAAGTCACATAAAAACAGAGTTCTGCGACACACGTGTGGGAAAGTTCAAACTAAAGATTTTCATAGATTATGTCCATTCCTTTTGTGACCTATAACAGCGTTTCCGGCTGCATCTAATGGAACAATTATTTTTGGGCGTTCCACCAAAGAAGCAACTTACTCCAACATGTAAATCAATTCATATTTCAAATGTTTGATACAGGCTGCCATTAACATTTTTGGCTGTATTTATACCAAATAAACACTAGATGGAGGCAGAGGACTGCTGGTGAAGCTGAAGTTTCATCTTGTTATAAAAACAGTAAGGAACAACCCTGTAGGATGTTGCCAGAAAAAATAAATCACAATTATAAAGCAAATGTTATAATACAGTGATATATATATATATATATATATATAAAATAAATACCGATCTACTTACTTCTTAAGCAGATGGAAATCACCAACAATTGAAAAGACCTGTGTGTAGTTTTTGCGCCACCAGTGTATTCCTCTCCATTTACAAAATAGAAAAATGGTGAAACTTAACAATGTTGATGGTAGAGCAGGTCTCCCTGTAGCTATGTCAGTTGATTATGTCCATACACTTTTTATTGGGTCTGAGCTATTGAACATAAATCGTAAAAAAATGCTTTTTATTGTCAGCTCAGTTATGGGAAAAAGGAGCGGCGGACTGTGGAGTCGTTGAAATAGTATTTTTATTCATAGTGGGTGAACAATGCTCAGAAAGGCGAGACAATAACACACAAAGACAAAGGGAGCAGAGGGAACATATATACTGAGGGAAATGAATAATGATGATCAGGTGTGCTAGACGAGACAACAGGTTCAATGAGTTGATGAGATGGGCGGTGGTGTCAGAAGGCGGGTGACGTCGAACGCCGAAGCCCGCCTCCTGCAGGGGGAGGATGGGCAGTAGATGGCGTAGTCGTCACACACTGTTTGTTTGTGACCTCAAAAGTCTGATAAAATAGATACAAACAGTATTTGAAAGGTGTGTTCCAGACTTTAGAACCATGTTACTACATGTGTATTTGAACTATATTGTACCTGTATACAAGCTGTCTCTCAGATGTAGGATCAAACTTGACAGTCTATATACAGGTTCTTGCTGGTATCTCTGTAAGAAAACACATTTGGAAAAGTTGGAATTGTGATATTGTATAATTGCATCATCTTGATCTGACCTTTCTCCCAACGTGATCAAGCTATATAATGTTATTTATGTTCTTCTATTACTCTCTTTCTCCGTCTCTCTCTGCCTGTGTAAAATATTTCACTTCTCACCACTGTGGCTGTCTGCTGCCTTTTCTCATTGTCTGCTGGTTTTGCTTGCAGGTCTTTATCATTTGAAACGGTTATAGGCATATAAAATATACACTAAATACAAATGTACGTATGTAGTGTTTATTAATACACTCTTTTAACTTGAGTTTCCAATTTATCTTCTCAACAGTCAAGTTTAATGAGGAGAGGGTGTTTTCTGAGATGTTTGAAACGCAATATCATACCTGAACCAGTAGGACAGTTTGGTGGAGTGTTGGCCACGCTGTTCATACCCAGTACATACTTGTGGTTTTAAGTGCCTACCATCAAGTAGTGTTCCAGTCTATGTTTCAGGTGAGCGCTCAGATATAGTGACAGGTGGTTGTATTTCTCCTGACCAAACACTACAGCTCCACAGCTACAGGGCAGAAGGAAGGATGGAAATGCATCAATTCTCAGACACCCAAATGCTGCCTGTCTAACCCTCTGTACCCTTCATTATCATCAAACATTAAACCTCACCAAGGCTGCATCTAAAGAGCCTGCAGACCCGGCACTGTGGTCACTACCTCCTCCTGCTGGCTCCTCCCGCTGGCCTGCAGTTGCTGCCGCCAACTCCTCCCGCTGGCCTGTGGTCAATGCACTGCGGTCGCTGTCAGCTCCTCTCGCTGCCCTGCGGTTGCCGCCGCCAGGTCCTCCCGCTGCACTGCAGTCGCCGTCAGCTCCTCCTGCTTACCTGTAGTCGCTGCACTGTGGTCGCCGTCAGCTCCTTCTGCTGGCCTGCAGTCGCTGTCAGCTCCTCCCGCTGGCCTTCGGTCGCTGCACTGCAGTCGCCGTCAGCTCCTCCTGCTTACCTGTAGTCGCTGCACTGTGGTCGCCGTCAGCTCCTTCTGCTGGCCTGCAGTCGCTGTCAGCTCCTCCCGCTGGCCTTCGGTCGCTGCACTGCAGTCGCCGTCAGCTCCTCCTGCTTACCTGTAGTCGCTGCACTGTGGTCGCCGTCAGCTCCTCCCGCTGGCCTGTGGTCACTGCACTGCGGTCGCCGTCAGCTCATCCCGCTGGCCTGCGGTCACTGCACTGCTGTCGCCGTCAGCTTCTATCCGCTGTCTAGCGGTCGCTGCACTGCGGTCGCCGTCAGCTCCTCCCACTGTCTAGCGGTCACTGTACTGCGGTTAGCGTCAGTTCATCCCGCTGGCCTGCGGTCACTGCACTGCGGTCGCCATCAGCTCCTCCCGCTGACCAGCGGTTGCTGTACTGCGGTTAGCGCCAGTTCATCCCGCTGGCCTGCGGTCACTGCACTGTGGTCGCCGTCAGCTCCTCCCGCTGGCCTGCGGTCACTGCACTGTGGTCGCCGTCAGCTCCTCCCGCCGGACTGCGGTCACTGCACTGCGGTCGCCGTCAGCTCCTTCCGCTGTCTAGCGGTCACTGCACTGCGGTCGCCATCAGCTCCTCCCGCTGCCCTGCGGTCACTTCTAGCTCTTCCCGCTGCCAGTGATTGCCGCCGCCAGCCAGCTCTAGTGATTAATCTAGTGATTGCCGCCGCCAGCTCCTCTCGCTGCACAGCGGTCGCCGCCGCCAGTTCCTCCCGCTGGCCTGCGGTCGCTGCACTGCGGTTGCCGTCAGCTCCTCCTCCCGCTGGCCTGCGGTCACTGCACTGAGGTCGCCGTCATCTCCTCACGCTGTCCAGCGATTGCTGTACTGCGGTTAGCGTCAGTTCATCCCGCTGGCCTGCGGTCGCTGCACTGCGGTCGCCGTCAGCTCCTCCCGCTGGCCTGCGGTCGCTGCACAGCGGTCGCCGTCAGCTCCTCTAGCTGCCCAGCGGACCCTGCACGCGGGTCGCTGTCAGCTCCTCCCCCGCTGCCCAGCAGTCGCCGTCAGCTCCTCCCGCTGGCCTGCGGTCACTGCACTGCGGTCGCCGTCAGCTCCTCCCGCTGGCCTGCGGTCACTGCACTGCGGTCGCCGTCAGCTCCTCCCGCTGTCCAGCGGTTGCTGTACTGCGGTTAGCGTCAGTTCATCCCGCTGGCCTGCGGTCACTGCACTGCGGTCGCCATCAGCTCCTCTAGCTGCCCAGCGGACCCTGCACGCGGGTCGCTGTCAGCCCCTCCCCTGCTGCCCAGCGGTCGCCGTCAGCTCCTCCCGCCGGCCTGCGGTCGCTGCACGGCGGTTGCTGTCAGCTCCTCCCCTGCTGCCCAGCGGTCGTCTCTGCCTTCTCCTGCTTGTTTTGCACCTTATATAGTTTATTGGACATTGTGATGTCATTGGACAAATGATGATGCCTTTTGGTTCCATTTGGGCAGATTGTTCTTGACAACCTATAACCAGGTAACAACTGCATAGCTACCTACATCTTGAAAATAATGAATTCCTTGTTTGTCCTATTTAAAAAAAGTATGAAAAAAGCCTTGGTTAACTGTGCTAAGCTCAAACTTGCTGGTCCTTCTTAATGTCTGTACTGTACACTGTACACAGTACTGTGTAAAGAGGATGTAAATTCCATATATGTGTTAACAGAAATGGATGTGACTATGGAGCTTTGAAATAGTAGGTGTTGGAGAGGAGCAAATCAATCCATAGATAATAAAACACCTCCTGCTGGCTTGTGTTATTCAACACACTGGGATGGCCAGTCGAGGCTTCATTAGCATTATTTTGGCAGCAGGATATTATGCTGGTAGTACTCAGATTTTCTTTATCACAATTAAAGCCGTCACCGAAACCTATGAGGCAATATAGTTAGCAATCTAGTATGTTATAAAGAACAGACAAGAATAACATTGGAACGGTAAGCACATTACAACGCTGTCTTTCCAACTGGCTCGTAACGTTACAGTTACCTACTAGATTTTGCGGGCCTGTCTTGTTTTTATATTAATAGGACTGATGACCAAAACATTTATCTACAGCCCAGTATGTTATAATGTGTAGCTTCAATGTAGGGACCTTCATTCATTTATCAGGAAGCAGGCAGGCCTGGGTAGATGTTTGATTTATTTACACAGCTGATGATGAATAAATGCAATCTACAATACTAAAATGTCTACAAACTTATCGACAACATTATATTCTCTGTATATTATTGCTTCAAAAGTAAATGCCTCCAATAGGACAAAACAGGATAATTACATTGAGGAAAACCCCCACAAATGCTGACAAATTGGCGGGAAGAAGTGAGTCGTAGTAGAGAGAATCATGGCTTGACCCTCTTGACCAGTAAATGATTTTTCTGTTCCCTGCCATCCAACACAAACTGACATTTATCAACCAAGGATCAATAATAGCTCATATTTATTTCATATTGCTGTCAATTTTATTTCATGACACCATGCATGCATTTAGTTGGGTTGTCTTGATGTTCTCCGAAGGGTTTGCTGTCTCGGACTTTGGAAACCGCTGAACCATACACTCAGGGTGAGTCCCAAAAGCAGATTCAGGGAGACTGAGGTGTTCAGTTCCGTATTATGGTAAACAATCCCAGTGCATAGACTAGTCATTGTTTGTCAAGGTCCAGAACACGGCAGGCAGGGAGTGAGCAGGAGGAAGTCCATGTTAGCAGAGGTCGGTACACAGTGGGGATAGGACGAATGAACGCTAAGCTCCGAAGCACTGTTCAGTTTGCCCTGCTCTACTGTTTCGATGCAGTGTACCAGAAGCTCATTGAAGTACACTTTGGATGTCACAAAACCACCTGCAAGTTCCAACCGGTCCAACAGGTATAGTTTTCAAAATGTTTTGAAACTGTGTGCATAAATGGATGAAATCAGGTTACTTTGAGTGTTGTTAGTAAGCGTTTGAGACACACATGCAAATGGAAATAAGAGAGAAGTGTTAGAAAGAGCAAGTTTGTCAAGAAAGTCATAAAACAGAGCTAGTAATATGATAGTGATAGAAGTCATGTAACAGTAATTTAATGTTGGTTGGCTATTATTTGAGGGACAGCCTACAGCAGCTCATCTATTGGATTGGACCACATGGGCCAGACTCCGCTCCCCACGTTCATCAGTCAGCCTTGGCCGCCCTTGACCCTCTTGCTGGATCACCGCTTTTCCTTCCTTTGACTACTTCTGACAGGTACTGACTACTGCAGACCGGGAACAACCCACAAGGCCTGCAGTTTTGAAAACTGACTCAGTCATCTAGCCATCACATTTTGTCCCTTGTCAAAGTCACTCAGGTCCTAACTCTTGCCCAACTTTGAGGACAGAATAGTCACCTGCTGCCAAATATATCCCACCCATTGACAGTTTATATATAGACAGGTTTATATATCCCTCCCATTGACAGTTTATATATAGACAGGTTTATATATCCCTCCCATTGACAGTTTATAGACAGGTTTATATATCCTTCCCATTGACAGTTTATATATAGACAGGTTTATATATCCCTCCCATTGACAGTTTATAGACAGGTTTATATATCCTTCCCATTGACAGTTTATATATAGACAGGTTTATATATCCCTCCCATTGACAGTGAGGAACAGAAGTATTACATTTGCAGTGATCTCTTTTTAACCCATTTAACCCTTCTGTTCAGCACTCAAAACCGTTTTGACTTTTTTTTAAAGGATAGAAAAATGTGCAATGGTCTCACATTTTTTTCCTGAGCTGTATATTATCTTAGATTTTTATTTTGAGCTCAGGAAGAGTAACCGTAGTCATGGCTTCCAACAGGTTATCATCAGTTTCTTTTTCATCCTTTTCATACCAAGACTTCCTATGCTGCCAATTTCAGGATACTGTGAATATATTCTGTTATTTATAAATCTTCAAGTACATATACATTTGTTTTTTGGCAGCAATACAGAAAAATCTCTGGCTCTGGCTTCAGAAATATTTAACCGAAGCCCTTCTATGATGATATTGTCGGCCCCAATGTGATTTTGGATTGATAAGGAAAGCAGAAAATCTGGTGTTGTTAGCTGAATGGACAGGCTGTTCACAGGCAGAACTCGTTGTTCCTCCAAAACGCATAATTAAACTAAACACCAAACTGTGTTGTACTACATGCTTTATTCAAGCCCAGAGGTTATGTTAAATGTGAATGTTGGAAACATTGGAGTATTCCCATTGCAGTAATACTGCAACAATTCTGCAATGCCTATCTTAACAGTATCTATATTTTTCTGATGAAATGGGAAATGCATCCTTCCCGCGGTAAGGCAGCCTTCCAGCGAAGGTCTGGTCTCCTCCGCAGGCCTGAACAACCACGACAGGTGTAAGGGAGTCCACAATGGCAAATACTGTGAAGTGTTTGCTCTGTTTTGCACTGAATGGGTAGACAGTACCCCCCAATCCCTTCCTCTCTTCTATATTACGCCATTGTTCTTATGGTTATACGTCTTCTCCTTCCGCACCTGCTGTTCAGGGGACACTAATGAAGTTATTCTGGCCCTAACGACGCTCATTGATGCCCTTCAAAGCCCTGCCGCAGTCTAAGATGATCATGCTAGCAACTGCAATATGTTCTCTGCCGCTCTCCCTTCATTCTCATTCACCTGGAATTAGAATGCACTCACCGCTAATGTGCCAATTCAAGCCTCAGGGCTGCGGCTTCTGGTTGCTCTCTCTTTTTCTCTCTCTGTTTCCCCCTCTCATTATCTTTCTTCTGGTTGCTCTCTCCTTTTCTCTCTCTGTTTCCCCCTCTCATTATCTTTCTCATTATCTCTCATTATCTTTCACCTTTCTTATTATGTCTTCTGCCTATTTCTGTCTTTAGATGTTGTTGTTTCTTTCTGTCTCCCAGTAATTCTGTACCTCTTTCAATTGTCCACCTGTGTCAGGAGACACCGCAGCTCAGTTCCAAGTGAGCGTGATTATTAACCAGTTGAAAAGACATAGAGGGACAATTGCTTGCACAGCAAACAAATGTAATGGGCCATATACAAGACGTTAACTATGATACGTGCATGAATATAATCATAAATGACCAGAAGACACCTGCAGATTATGTTTTAAGCTAAAGACATTTATGATGAGATATGCTTGAGAGATATTCCCAACAGCAACTTTCTCATACGTCCGTCCATCAGTTTGCATTGACTCGTAAACACCTAAAATCTTTTTAAGTGTTCACTTGAAACCCTCACCGTACTGCCCCCCCAACCTAAACTTACCTGGACTAGCTAATACTATTCCAGTCTTTTTTGGTAATAGGATGATGGAATAGGATGGGGGCCAAGTCATGGTATTGGTTATATTCAGCCCTGAAATCTGTTGGATGTAAGATAATACACTGTGCTTCTTTATCAGAGAGATTGAATACTGCCTAATAGTTCTCTTTAAAATAGTTCTCTGTCAATATGAATTGTTTTGAAGGATATAGGAAGGAATGTTTGAAAAAGTAACTCTCCAATGCCTACATTTTTAGCTGTTTCTTCCTAAATGAAAACCTGTTCGGTCCTGAGGGCAGACATAACATATTTTGCGTAAGATATACAATTACTCTACATTTAGGCATCGTAGCGTATAGATGGGATCCCTGCCCTCCGCACATCGCCCACCTGCATCCCAATTAGGGTTGGGGACCGATCTCAGCACTTTTAAGAGCAGGCCAGCTGACAGTCTTGCCTGGGCCCGGGACGAGATAATCTTAGATGTGCCCCCCAATGCCCAGATCTCTCCTTTTCTCTTGCTCTTCCTCACTTTTATGTAACTCAAATATTAAATATGTTTTCCATAAATAGGCTTATTTTTATTTAAATTGTTATATCATTCCATAACTGAATGAGGGCCCAGTTCTACCGTGGGCCCGGAACAACAGATCCATTTGTACACCCCTATCGACGGGCATATTTAAGGGTACCTATTCACGTAAAATAAATCGGTGCCAAATGTCGGCACCTGAGTGACAGAGTAGAGAGAAAGAGAGAGAGAAAGACTATGAGCCAGATTAAACAGCGAAATTACCTTACGCCTGCAGCTTGTTCAATCTTTAATGCAAACAGTAAAGGGCAATGGCGAAAGCGGTCCAAACTATGGTTAAATTTTTAACATTTCAGACAACGCTCGCTGCAATATTTGTGAGCGAAATCCAAAACTGGCCATGGCAAAACGTTTAACCTGAGGAAACACCTGGTCAAACACAAAATATTTCTTATAGTTGAAGCGTGTTCTGTATTTGATAGCATGAAAGCCAAGTTGCCCAGAGCAGCTGTAGCTAGCGTTTGCGCTACAAAATTACCGAAAAAATGTGCCGCTGGGTACCAGCAGAGACGCTGACAGGAATACCAGGGCCCAGGACAAAATTTTAAGTTTAGGACCCAAACCACGGGCCTGAAAAACATATTAATAGCAATGATGTTACTGTTCATAAAACAGGTCATAACGGTTTATTGTTTAATGTTTTAGCTAGGTAGTACTAAATACCAAGATTGACTGACTAATAAGTAATTATATTTAAGCCAACCAGATGGGCCCCCCCTAGGCCTGAACCTTGGACAACGTTAACGTTACCCCAACTGTCAGCGTCACTGGGTACCAGTATTGGTTCGAATGTGAACGGTACCCAACCCTAATCCCAATGACCCACACTTCCCTGAAATTCATCCCTGTATACGGTACACTTCTAAAAACGTCCTTCCCCCTGTCCCTTGACCTGTAACTACATTAAACAAGAAGCTGCTTGACGGGCAACTGCAGAGGAGTAAGGCCTTATAACGAAACAAACAATGGAGGCTTTGTGTCAGTATAGGGAAGTGATGACTAGTTGGAGTTTACAGCTGCCAGCATTGGAACATGTCATTTATTGGTCCCAGGGCTCTAGTCAAGCGTTGTGCATTGGGCGTTGGTTGGGCTTTGGTTTCCATTTGGGGAGCTGAATATACATGTAGAACTAAACAGAATTTAAAACATCAAGTTATATTTGCTATCTTCCCTCAATGCATGGTATTACTTTCCCCTCAGGAGTAAGACATCAGTCTGA
>JACXGJ010013403.1:0-16327 GCA_016801105.1 Esox niger | reverse complement strand
ATATATATATATATATATATATATATATATATATATATATATATATATATATATATATATACAATAACAGTCATATATATATGACTGTTTAAAGTAAACCCACTGCTCTAGTGACTGTATATAATAACCCCACAGCTCTAGTCTATCCTGACCACAATGCATTTCAGAGGGAAAAGTGTAAGAGGAGGAGCAAACATATCATTACAGATCCCAACCACCCATGCCACAGAATGTTTATCAAGCTGCCGTCAGGTAGAATGTACAGGAGTATTTCGTTCAAAACTAACAGGCTATGGGACAGCTTCTTTCCTCTGGCTGCATGGCTGCGCAACTCGGGAACTCCTTTTCCCTTCCATCCATAGTCCCATGCACACCTGTAACTTATCATGCTCATCTGCCAATTATATCATGCACACCTGTCACTTTTACATTGCAATACGTTTTTATAGTTGTAAAATGTCAGGGTAGCGGGTAAGGATCCAAGTGCGGACTGAGAGCGAGTGGGAAAGGGACAGGCGGAACGTACGGGGACGGGAAGTGAGGCGTCTCACCGACCGGCGGCGAAGGCACAGACAAGTGGCAGGCAGAGTAGTCGGGAACAGGCGGATGGTCGGTACACGAGCGGGCGGCAGAAGCACAGTCAAGGGGCGGGCAGAGTAATCGGGGACAGGCAAGGGATCGCAATTCCGGCAGAGAACAGATGTACAGGCAGGGCTCAGGCAGAGTAGTCGGGGACGGGCGATAAGTCGGTACACGGAAGGTCTGTTCGATGAGATTGCGAGATGTGGTATGCTTGCGTAAACCATTGATCCGGCAGGGGAGTAGTGGCAGGGAGGTGTATTTGTATGTGTGTTGATGAGGTGAATGGGGACAGGTGTGTGAGTGGTGATTGGTGACAGGTGTGTGAGTTGGTGTGCACAGATACTCAGGAGCGCGGGCGCCCTCTGCTGCGCGCTCGCGGAGGCGGGGACGTGACATATAATTATTATTGATGCATGTTTTTGTATAGTGTTATTATTGATTGATTGTGTTATCTTCTTCATTTTTATATTATAATTACTTTTTCTTTTTTACTTTTAACTGTGCTGTTGGGACTAAGAAAACTATGCATTGCATTGCCATTACATGTTATTGCAAATGAAAAATAAAACCTTTAGTGACTTTGAACCTTTAGTGACTGTATAAAGTAACTCCACTGCTCTAGTGATTGTATATACTAACCCCACTGCTTTAGAGATTGTATATAGTAACCCCACTGCTCTAGTGACTGTACATACTAATCCCACTATTTTACAGATTTTATAAAGTAACCCCACTGCTCTAGTTATTGTATATAGTAGCCCCACTGCTCTAGCTATTTTATATGGTAACCCCACTGCTCTTGTTATTATATATTGTAACCCCACTGTTCTAGTTATTGTATAGTAACCCCACTGCTCTAATGACTATATTGTAATCCGACTGCTCTAATGACTGTATATTGTAACCCCACTGCTATAGTGATGGTATATATGAACCCCACTGCTCTAATGACTGTATAATGTAACCCCACTGCTCTAGTGATTTTATATGCTAACACCACTGCTCTAGTGACTTTATATACTAACCCCACTGCTTTACTGATTGTATAAAGTAAACCCACTGCTCTAGTTATTGTATAAAGTGATTCCACTGCTCTAATGACTGTATTTTGGGATAAAAGATTTGCGCATCACTGCATATTGTTTTTATTAGCATTTTACAGTGTCCCAACTTTATTGGAAACTAAGTTGTAACACAGGACAAATCTGCAATAGTGTAATTTTTAAAGGAGGCACATAGAACTTGTTCTAAAATCATATGGGGTTGGAAGCAGGCTAGAATTAAGCTCAGTACCTTGCAACATCCAAAACACACAGTATTGGCTTTTCCAAATCAAAATTTTTATTACTGGGCATTCCAAATAAAATGATTACAAGTCTGGACAGACATCACTCCATGTACCCTGGAATTGACCCTTACTGGAACAACCAGGTATATGGCTAATGTAATTTACAGTGTATATATCTCACTATTTGAAAATACTCCATTCACTTCAAATGAATATATATTGTGCTAACAATGCAGAGGGCACCGTTATGCATATGTTCTGGGAGTTTCCAATTAGATGGACATTTTGGAGTGACGTATGCTGAGTTCTGTCAAAACTGAAGAGGGTTACTCATATACACAATGAAAACGTGCATCTAGCTTTGTTTTTTGTTCAGTGTAGAATTAGGGATCTTCTGGTAAACCAGGGCGATCAACCTTATTTTTTTAATAACCTGATCTCGGTGTATTATAGTATCTTTTCTTCCTATCAATATCATTAGAAAAATTACTACGGAAATTCTGAAAGAAAACGTTTGAATCTGCAAGGCTGACAGTGGATATAAAAAGTCTACACACACCTATTAAAATGCCAGATTTTTGTGACGTAAAAGAATGAGACAAACATAAATCATGTCAACTTCTTGAACTTTAAATGTGACCTATAATGTGAACAATTCAATTGAAAAACAAACTGAAATCTTCAAGGAGGATTTTTTTAAATAAAAACATTACAATAACCTGGTTGCATAAGTGTGCACATCCTCTTATAACTGGGGATGTGGCTGTGTTCAGAATTAATCAATCACATTCAAAGTGTTAAATAGAAGTCATTACACACCTGCTATCATTTAAAGTGACTCTGATTTATCACAAATAAAGTTCAGCTGTTCTATTAGGATTTTCCTGACATTTTCTCCGTTGCATCTTAGAGCAAAAAACACGGTCCACAGAGAGCTTCCAAAGCCTCAGAGGGATCTCATTTATGAAAGATATCAGTCAAGAGAAGGTACAAAAGAATTTCCAAAACATTAAATATACCATGGAACACAGTGAAGGCTGTCATCATCAAGTGGAGAAAATATGGCACAACAGAGACCTTACCAAGAACTGGACGTCCAGAAAACTGGTCAAGGGAGGCTTCCAAGAGGCCTACATCAACATTAAAGTAGCTGCAGGAATTTCTGGCAATTACTGGCTGTGCGCTACATGGGACAACAATCTCCCATATTCTTCATGTGAATGGGCTATGGGGTAGGGTGGCAAGACGGAAGCCTTTTCTTACAAAGAAAAACATCCAAGCCCCTGAAAAGCACGTGGGAAAATGTGTTATGGTCTGATGAAACCAAGGTTGCACTTTTTGGCCATAATTCCAAAAGTTATGTTTGGCGCAAAAACAAAACTGCACATCACCCAAAGAACACCATACCCACAATGCAGCATGGTGGTGGCAGCATCATGCTTTGGGGCTGTTTTTTTTCAGGTGGAACCAGGGACTTAGTCAGGGTTGTGGGAATTATGAACAGTTCCAAATACCAGGCAATTTTGGTACAAAACCTTCAGGTGTCCTTTAGAAAGCTGAAGATGAAGTTCACCTTTCAGCACAACAATGACCCAAAGCACACATCCAAATCTACCAAAGCATGGTTTCACCAGAAGACGATGAATGTTTTGAAATGGCCCAGACCTGAATCCAACTGAACATCTGTGGGGTGATCTAAAGATGGCTGTGCACAGGAGATGTCCTCACAATCTGACAGACTCGGAGTGCATTTGCAAAGAAGAATGGGCAGATATTGCCATGTCAAGATGTGCCATGCTAATAGACTCCTACCAAACACCTGGCATTTTAACAAGTATGAGGACCATGCAATTACAAACTACCGCAGGATCAAGTGGGTGGTGATTTTAAGCCGGTGTGATGGTGATGTAGAAGTGTAAATAGAGGGAGTGTTTGTCTGAGGGTTTTGTATTGCAATGAAGGAGTCTTTCAACAATGGAAATCACAATTGCTTACCTCCTTTACACAGAAATTAAACAGTATGTGAGACACCTTCAGAAGAGTTGCAGGGACCGGATACCTAGCACAGCAGTATCAGGCTGTTTTTTGGCACCGGGCTAGGTTCAAGATTTGACTAAACAGTGTGGCGTAGCGTTTGCTCAAGAAAAGACGTTTGGGTCGGCCGGCAACTCAGATATACCATGTGACATGAGATGTGTATTCATTAATCAATATCGGAGCTACACAAGGCAGCATATTGATCCAGGGCACCAGTAAGCAGGTTCACCTCTGACCCCATAAAAACATAATATCCTTCCATAAAATCCATTGTTTCCCAGCACACGCCGATCTGGCCACAAAAAACATCCGACTTAAAGCCAGTCCAATACCAGCAAGTTCAATGAGTTGCCTACGATGTAATATGGGAACAGTTATTCAAAGAATGAATGTGAGTAGAGACAAATGATCCTATTTTTCAATCTAGTTTTAAACCCGGAATGGATAACATTAGTTATTTCTCCAATACTCTATATTCTGTGCATGTATGAACAGTCCTAATAATAATCTCTTCGTGATAATCTCTAGAGAGTACAATGTTTGGTACAGTGTGTGTGTGTGTGTGTGTGTGTGTGTGTGTGTGTGTGTGTGTGTGTGACAGTGTTTATGTGGCTGAGTGTGAAACACGGTAAAATCATGATAGAAAATAATTAATGTTTATATTCTTTGCCATTCTTTCTTGCTCTATTTATCCAAGATACTTATTAGTGATACACAGTCAGTAAGACTGAAGAACACAAATAAGCAGCAGATGATTATTAATTTAAAGCCTTTACTGCTGATCATAACAAGTGTGTATACATATGTGTGTTCGTGTGTGTGTGTGTGTGTGTGTGTGTGTAATAAGCATGCTTTAGTTCCAACCAGATTCAGCATTAATGATTGACTCACATCAGCTACAGTGATGGGATCAAATATTCTGTCTGCTAAATAATGTAACAAGCTGGAGCCAGTGACAGTCCCATTCAGACCAAAGAAAGAGAGGGTTGAGAGAGAGAAAGGACAGAGATGTAATAAGTGAGAGACTAAGCTGGGGGAAATCTTAAGTGTTGACCCTGTAGCAAGTATGTCAGCACCAACACATTTGCTTCATGGGACACAAGGGGCTCTGTACATGCGAACTCGCATGTGTACGTGAGTACAGATTTGTGTCAGTCATCAATTATACAATCCCTTCATTCTATCATCATCAAAGGCCATGTTCCGAGAAGTTCTGGTATTAAAAATAATTAACTCACAGCTGAGAAAGAAACGTGCTAATATACTCTGGCAAAAAGGACGTATCGTGAACTCAGTGCTAGTTCAAATGATGTAAGGGGAAAATTACAATAAACATTTACGAGCCAGGGGTATAACCAAGTGGGGGGACCTATCCATTGTCTGAATCAGTATTTTTTAATCCCAACAATATTAAAATAAGGTTTGTAATACTAAAAGTATTGCTTGTTTACTTTAAGGAACATGCTGAAAAATTCAGGTAGGCTGTGTGAACTGTTGGCTACCGTGTGGGGATTCAGACTTAGCTGCTGCGCACCAAAGAGGAAGGGTCCTAGCCCAATGCCAGTAGATAATCTTTTTGTGCTTAGAAAGCACGATTTAACTGACTTGTAGCATACATAAGCAAGCAGAGTAAACGCTATGTCAATCTGATGTAGCTAGCTGGGTAAGTAGCTAAGTGCTCTTAAACTTGTTTCTGGTGGCAGAGTGAACAATTCCACATGTCAGACAACATTCAACCTCATTAAGAGACAGAGGAATACAAAAATGCGGGAGTCGGTGGCAGTGCCTAATGAGTGGTGGACTGGGGTAGTGGTTCCCCTGTTCAAAAATAGGGACCATAGGGTGTGTGCCAATTATGAGTATCACACTACTCAGCCTCCCTGGGAAAGTCTACACAAAGGTTCTGGAAAGGAGGGTTTGGCAGTCTAACCTCAGATTGAAGAGGAACAATGCGGATTCCGTCCTGGTCATGGAACCACCAACCAGCTCTTTACTCTTGCAAGGATCCTGGAGGGGACCTGGGAAAATGCCCATCCAGTCTACAAGTGTTTTGTTGATCTGGAGAAAGCGTATGATTGGGTCCCCCGGGAGATACTGTGGGAGGTGCTGCGGGAGTATGGGGTGAGGAAGTCCCTTCTTGTGGCTATACAATCCCTGTATGTCCAAAGTGAGAGCTGTGTTCGGGTTCTCAAGTAGTAAGTTAGACTTGTTCCAGGTGGGAGTTGGAACCGCCAGGGCTGTGCTTTGTCACCAATCCTGTTTGTAATGTTTATGGACAGGATATCTTGGCGTAGTCAGGGTGGGGAGGGGATGCAGTTCAGCGGGCTTGGGTTCTCATCGCTGCTTTTTGCAGATGATGTGGTCCTGATGGCATCATCGGTCTGTGACCTCCAGCACTCACTGGACCGGTTCACAGCCGAGTACGAAGCGGTTGGGATGAAGATTGGCACCTCTAAATCTGAGACCATGGTTCTCAGCAGGAAACCGATGGAGTGCCTCCTGGAGGTAGGGAATGAGGCGTTACCCCAAGTAAAGGAGTTTAAGCATCCCAGAGACATGTTCGCGAATGAGGGGAAAAAGGGAATGGGACATTGGCCAGAGAATCAGAGCAGTGTGGGCGGTATTGCATTCGCTGTACCGCACCGTTGTGACAAAGAGAGCTGAGCCAAAAGGCAAAAAAGGAGCCAGTTGAGGTGGTTCGGGCATCTGGTAAGGATGCCCCCAGGACGTCTCCCAAGGGAGGTGTTCCAGGCACGTCCAGCTGGGAGGAGAAATAGTGGTAGGCCTAGGACTAGGTGGAGAGATTACATTTAGGCACTGGCCTGAGAACGCCCTGGGATCCCCCAGTCAGTGCTGGCAAATGTGGCTCGGGAAAGGGAAGTTTGGAGTCCCCTGCTGGAGCTGCTGCCCATGCGACCCGTTACCGGAAAAGCGTATGAAGATGAGATGATACAATTAAGAACCAAGCTGGTCTTGCAACCTGAACCAGACAGCCTGGACAGCATTATCGCTCTCACTATCCGAATGGATAACTGTGCTCGGGGGCGCAACAGAGAGAGGAAGTTGGTAACACACCCGTCTTCACAGACGCCTGAACGGCCCGAGTCCAAGGACAGGGCCCAGCTCTCGAGCCAGCTGCACCCCGGAGCACTGATGCCGAGTCGGTTCCAGATCGACGGAACCGAGCGGAGACAGCGCCACCCTCTGCCATAATAGCCAATGCCTTCAGATTCAGGCTCTGATCGATTCCGGAGCTGACAACAGTTTTTTAGATTCCGTCCTGGTGTCCCAGCTGGGTCTCTCCAAGGAACCCCTTAAGGAGGCTATTGAGGCCATATCCCTGGACAATAGGCGTTTGGCCAAAGTCACATCCCGGACCGAACCCGTACAGGTTCGGCTTTCCTGCGAGCGGCCAGTCACCCGACCTGTCCAGAGTGCCCGCCGTGTATCACGACATCGGGGAGGTGTTCAACACACAGGGGGTGCTTTCACTACCTCCGCACAGGCCCTACGATTGCGCCATTGAATTATTGCCCGGCTCCACTTTCCCCAAGTGCCTCCTCTGCAGTCTCTCCAAGCCCGACAGAGAGGCGATGGAAAGATACATCAGGGACTCCTCCTCTCCCCTGGCAGCCAGTTTCTTCTTCGTGGGAAAGAAGGACGGTACCCTCCGTCCTTGCATTGATTATCGGGGTCTCAATAACATCACCGTGAAGAACAAGTACCCCCTTCCTCTTATGAACACCGCCTTTTTAAATACCTCCAGGGTGCTACGGTTTTCACGAAACTTGACCTCCGGAATAAGTACCACCTGGTGAGGATAAGGGAAGGGAATGAGTGGCTCACTGGTATCAACACACCGATGGGTCATTATGAATATCTGGTGATGCCGTTCGGTCTCACCAATGCCCCTGCAGTATTTCAGCACTTTGGAAATGACGTCCTGGGGGATATGTTAGGGCATTGTGTTTTTGTTTACCTGGACGACATTCTGATATTCTCCAGGAATGTAACTGAACACATCCAACACGTCAGACAGGTCCTTCTGCGCTTATTGGAGAATCGGCTCTACGTAAAAGCGGAGAAGTGCGAATTCCATGTGTCCACCATCTCCTTTCTGGGCTATATCGTCTCCAAGGGGGAGGTGAAGATGGACCCGTCGAAATTGGAGGTGGTGCTGGAGTGGCCAACACCGAACTCCAGGAAGGAGCTGCAGAATTCCTGGGGTTTGCTAACTTTTACCGGAGGTTCATCCGAAACTACAGCCAGGTGGCTGCTCATTTGACCGCCTTGACCTCCAGTGCCAAGCATTTTGTCTGGACCCCAGAGGCAGAGGGGGCTTTCCAGGACCTCATGGCTCATTTCACCTCGGCCCCTGTCCTCTCCCAGCCAGACCCGTCCCGTCGATTCGTGGTCAAGGTGGACGCCTCAGACGTAGAGTGGGGGCTGTATTGTCCAACGTGTCCCCGAGGATGGGAAGCTCCACCATTGCGCATTCCTGTCCCGCTGTCTGTCGTCTGCAGAGGCAAACTACAACATCGGTAACCGTGAGCTACTGGCCGTTAAGGTCGCGCTAAAGGAGTGGCGTCATTGGTTGGAAGGAGCGGAGCAACCATTCCTCGTGTGGTCGGACCACAAAAACCTGGAGTACATACGGACTGCCAAACGCCTTAACCCCCGCCAGGCCAGGTGGGCCCTGTTCTTCGGGCGGTTCAACTTCACGCTTACTTACCAACCTGGTAAGCCTGACGCACTATCTCGCCTCTTCTCCAAGGTGCAGTCGTGCGCCCTGCCCAATCCCATCCTGCCCAAGCGTTGTGTGGTCAGCACTGTCTTGTGGAATGTCGAGGAGGCGGTTAGGGCAGCCCTTCTGCACAGCCCTGGACCCGGAACAGTACCTCCCAACCGTCTGTACGTTCCCAATTCCGTCCGGTCGGCGGTGCTAGAATGGGCGCACGCGTCCAGGCTCACGTGCCATCCTGGCCTGACGCGAACACTGGCATTCCTGAACCGGCGCTTCTGGTGGCCCTCCATGCAGGAGGACACGCAGAAGTACATCTCCGCCTGCCCTGTGTGTGCGTAAAACAAGTCATCCAATTGGCCTAGCTCTGGTCTCCTGCGTCCCCTTCCCGTTCCACATCGCCCCTGGTCCCATCTGTCCCTTGACTTCTTCACCGGTCTACCCCCCTCTGAATGCAACACAGTTATCCTCACGATCATCGACCAGTTCAGCAAATTCGCCCACTTTCTCCCTCTGCCCAAGCTCCCCTCTGCGGCGGAAATGGTGGCGACTCTTGTAAGGCAAGTGTTCTGCGTATTCGGCCTTCCCACCAACCTGGTTTCCGACCGGGGTCCGCAATTCACCTCAGCAGTTTGGAAATCCTTCTGCCGGGCTATCGGTGCCACCGTCAGGTACTCCTCTGAATTCCACCCCCAGACCAACGGCCAGGCTGAAAGGGCAAACCAATCCCTGGAAACCACCCTCCGCTGTCTTGTCTCCACCAATCCCAGGGTGGAGTATGCACATAATACCCTACCCACATCTGCCACCGGCATGTCCCCATTCCAGTGCCTATTCGGCTACCAGCCCCCACTGTTCCCTTCCCAGGAGAGAGATCTGGTGGTGCCTTCAGTACAGGCCCAAATCCGGTGCTGTCACCGCACGTGGCACCATGCCAGGGCGGCACTACTCCGATCCTCCGGTGACAACCAGAAGCGTGCCAACCACCGCCACATTCCGGCCCTGAACTATTCCATAGGGGACAAAGTCTGGCTCTCCGCAAAAGACCTGCCCCTGCGGACCGAGTCCCGCAAGCTCTCTCCCCATTTCATTGGCATCTTCACGGTGGACCGGGTTATCAACCCTGTGGCAGTGCGTCTGAAACTGCCCCCATCCCTCAAGGTCCACCCTACCTCTTATGTCTCGTGCCTGAAACCTGTCCGGCTGAGTACACTCCTCCCTCCTCCTCCGCGTCCTCCCTCTCCCCGTATCATCGACGGGGAGCCCGCATACTCGATTCGCCGCATCCTGGACTCACGTCCCCGAGGCCGTAGTGTCCAGTACCTGGTGGACTGGGAGGGTTACGGCCCAGAGGAATGCTGCTGGGTCTCTCGTCGCCAAATCCTGGAACCCCCGCCTGCCATCGGTCAGTACCTCTGCCATCGATCAGTGTTTAGTGCTCCTGTCTGACTCCGATCCCTCTGCCCGCTACTCTTCCCTCGCCCTGCCTATCTGCGATTGGGTCCCTACTCCCGTGACAGTAAGAGCAATAGTGCTTTTGTCCACCTTGTCCCTCCTGCAGCATTTATTAATGAGCCTGGTTTTCTTGAAGTCTTTCAGAAATGTCTTGTAACTGTGTAATTCATCCTCAGGATTTTTTACCAAAACACAACAAAAGATATGCAGGAGGACATATTATTCATTGGTTAAACATCCACTGTGCATAATGTACCTATAGCATGTATTTCATCTTCAATCCGGCATTATCCCTGGCAATACATATATGTTATGTAGCCCAGGAAAAATACAACTTACTCAACTGTTAAATGGCTTAGTTAGCAGTTCATTGATTGAATTGACTTGCCCTCATGTGCCCCAGACCTGAATCCAAATGTGAACCTCTGGGATGTTATGTATCTGTGCATCTGACGCCGCCAAGTAGCATCACAGACTGTCTATGAGCTCACTGATACAATGTTAAGTAAAGATTTTGATCTTGAATATCTTTCCTTCTTCGAGATCCCGACGTGTAAAGTTACCTTAATTTTTTGGAGGAGTGTATTATTCAATATTTAGTTCATTATTAGTATTAACTGCCTTCAGTCAGTTAATACTAATAACAATGTTATTATTGGTGAGTTTTTAACTAGAAAAATATAAAGCATAATTTCTCTTTTGGGCTATAATCAACTTTTCAGGACAAGGAAAGTACTAAGCTTATCTGTATGTCCCGCACAACATGAGAAAATTACAGATTTTTCTGTTATGTCTTCAACAAGGTGTTAAAATTTTTCTTTAAAAAAATTGTACACTGGTGTCGCCATAATGGGATGTGTAAAATAGGATTTCAGTCAAATTTGAGCAGACAATGGTAAATTATAAAAACATGCTCAGTTGTTGTCAGTGCCAAGTCCAGTAATGGCATACTAAAAACATTGTTTTACTGAAATTCTCTATACAGGGAAAGATCTCTTTTAAGAGAAAAGACTTTGGAACTCCCCCTCTATACCAAGCTGGATAAATGCAGTGTGGTGACACAGAATTTCAAATGGCATACATCGACATCACACCAGACCTTCAAAACAACCTTTTGGATATAAAGATGAACTCCAAATAGCTTCCAATTTACAATAAATATATACATAAGCATATACATAAACAGTGGGGTGAACAAGTATTTGATTTTCCTAATTACAAAGCATGTAGAGGTCTGTTTTTATCATAAGTACACTTAAACTGTGAGAGACGGAATCTAAAACAAAAATCCAGAAACTCACATATTTTGATCTTTTGATAATTTATTTGCATTTTATTGCATGACATAAGTATTTGATCACCTACCAACCAGCAAGTATTCCAGCTCTCACAGACCTGTTCGTTTTTCTTTAAGAAGCCCTCCTGTTCTCCACTCATTACCTGTATTAACTGCAACTGTTTGAACCCGTTACCTGTATAAAAGACACCTGTCCACACACAATCAAACATACTCCAACCTCTCCACAATGGCCAAGACCAGAGAGCTGTGTAAGGACATCAGGGCTAAAATTGTAGACCTGCACAAGGCTGGGATGGGCTACAGGACAATAGGCAAGCAGCTTGATGAGAAGGCAACAACTGTTGGCACAACTATTAGAAAATGGAAGATGTTCAAGATGACGGTCAATCTCCCTCGGTCTGGGGATCCATGCAAGATCTCACCTCATGTGGCATCAATGATCATGAGGAAGGTGAGGGATCAGCCCAAAACTACACGGCAGGACCTGGTCAATGACCTGAAGAGAGCTGGGACCACAGTCTCAAAGAAAACCATTAGTAACACACCACGCCGTCATGGATTAAAATCCTGCAGCTCATGCAAGGTCCCCCAACTCGAGTCAGTGCATGTCCAGGCCTGTCTGAAGTTTGCCAATGACCATCTGGATGATCCAAAGGAGGAATGGGAGAAAGTTATGTGGTCTGATGAGACAAAAATAGAGCTTTTTGGTCTAAATTCCACTCGCCGTGTTTGGAGGAAGAAGGATGAGTACAACCCCAAAAATACCATCCGAACCGTGAAGCATGGATGTGGAAACATCATTCTTCGGGGATGCTTTTCTGCAAAGGGGACAGCATGACTGCACCGTATTGAGGGGAGGATGGATGGGGCCATGCATCGCGAGATCTTGGCCAACAACCTCCTTCCCTCAGTAAGAGCATTGAAGATGGGTTGTGGCTAGGTCTTCCAGCATGACAATGACCCGACTTAGATTCCAACACTCACAGTTGAAGTGCACCTATGATAAAAATGACAGACGTCTACATGCTTTGTAAATAGGAAAAACAGCAAAATCAGCAGTGTATGAATTACTTGTTCTCCCCACTGTATTTAGAGATTTACATGTTAATATAGCATAGTTAATTATTAAAAACCTTTGATACTATTTTATTGTGTTGGCTTTTTTAATGCACGAGAACAATATCTATGTAATGAAAGAATATCTGTGTCATGACTGCAGGTAAGGATCCAAGGAGGAACGGACCGTGACAGGTAGCGAGGTCGGGAATGGGCAGTCAGACGTCTCATGCAGCGATAGCGAAAGTACAGACAAGCAGCAGGCAGAGTAGTCGGGGACGGGCAGATGGTCGGTAAACGAGCGGGCGGCAGCAGTACAGTCAGGGAGCAGGCAGAATAGTCGGGGACAGGTAAGAGATCAGAACTCCGGCGGAGAACAGACATACAGGCAGGGCTCAGACAGAATAGTAGGGGCGGGTGATCGGTCGATACATGGGGAAGCAGGACAAGACCTTGTTGAGTGCTAGATGTGGCATGTGAAAATAAACCATTGATCCGGCAGGGCAGAGGTGACAGGGAGATGCATAAATACGGTCGGTGATGAGGAGAGAGGGAGCAGGTGTGTGAGTGGTGATTGGGAACAGGTGTGAGAAACAGGTGCGCGCTGGCAGCTCAGGGACATGACAATTTGATCAGTCGTTTTGAGCCAGAAACCATGTTATTGGGATTGTTATTAATCTGGATAAAATCGTCCAGGATATTCGTGGCAAAAGAACACTGACATTGGACAGAGAAGGATTGGAATAAGGTGTTTGAGGTGTTCCAATTAAAAAGAGGAACATTCATCAGATGCAGACCAAGTGAAAAGATGCTGGAAGAGTGCTTGATGCCATCTGTCAAGCATGGTGGAGGCAATGTGATGGTCTAAAGGTGCTGTGGTGGGAGATTTGTAAAGGGTAAAAGGGATCTTGAAAAAGGAAGGATCACTCCATTTAGAAACGCTCTGTGCATGGCACTTGATTGGAGCCAATTTACTCCTATAACAGGACTATCTCCCAAAGCACAGCTCCAAACTATGTAAGAACTATTTAAGCAAGAAGCAGTCAGCTAGTATTCTGTCTATAATGGAGTAGCCAACATAGTCACTGGATCTCAACCCTATTGAGCTGTTGTAGGAGTGTAATGTGCGTAAGGAGTGCCAATCAAGCCAATCCAATGTGTGTGAGGTGCTTCAGGAAGCATTGAGTGAAATCTCAACAAATTGGCAACTAGATTGTCAAAGATCTGCAATGCTGTAATTGCTGCAAATGTCAACAACACAGAGGGATATTATAGTAAGGTTGCATGGCATTAACCCCTCATTATAAAGACAAATGCATATTAGTTTTGATTCAGCTTGTACACTACATTACAACAAAATGCAGTTAGCATCTAACCAGAAGTGCAAATAGCAGGCAGATGGTGCTGGTGTGGGACCGAAGTGACTGCATGCCTGGTGGTATTAGGGCAAACAGTTGGTGGCATGATTTTAGACTTCCTGTAATCCACAATGAGTTCCTTGTTAAATGAGAGTTCACTGGTGCTAAAACACTAGTCACTGGTCTACAGAGATTTGCAAAGTTTGAAGGATACAATTATTATTTAAATAAAAAATAATTATTTCTGGTTCCAGTTTAGCATATGTAGAGAGTAGTTGCATGTTGAGTGGCTCTGGTGCATTAGTGAATTAGGGGACCAAGTACCATAGGTACAGGTACCCTATTGTTTTTGTTGGTTTTAATATTAGGGTTTCAGCAGTTCACTGGTGAACCCCTATTGTGTTTGTTCCGGTTCATTATTATTATTATTATTCTGTCAAAAAAGGGTGTTTTTTGCAAATTCCCATGAGATAAAATGGCTTAAAGGTGCCCACATTTGTATGGCAATAAATGGCCACTGCACCGCATCTTCTGATGCAGTGGCATGCATGTGAGCCTCATGGTGGTGCTGTCACAAGCCTCCAAATTAGCACATTTGCAAGGCCACAACACCCACACCTTGTGACCTAGAGTCTTGAAAATTGGTACATAGGTGTATCTCCTCATGCTGAACATTTTTGCCATTGGGACCTATAAAATCCGGCATGAACGTTTTGGATCTTTTGACAAACACATAAGAATTTAATCCCCTGGCCCAAAATGTCTGATCTTCATGAACTTTGATAGTTGGTGTCTAGGGACCAAGGTCCTCAAATGTTATATTAGCTAGGCCAGTATGTCAACAAACATGGATGCTATTGACCAATGAACATGTCCGGAGGCATGGTTTTGCACATATATTGACACATCTCCTACAGGGATAATGGTATAATAATTCTACGACAGTACGTATGTTAACAAGGACCAAATGGAAACAAATGTGTTTATCAACCACACGATGGCGCTATTTAGATTTGCCACATTTGCAAGCTTACCATGCACACCATGTTGAAAATAAAATCTTGAAAAGAGGTATAAGTCCATCTCAAAGTAACATAATTGGGACCCAATACGTTGGGCGTAATGTTTTTTCAGCAATTTGGGAATTTATGAAAAAAGCTTCAAACGCTACTTCTATAGCATCCAATGACAGATTTAAACCTTTTCACAAGTACATTTTAAAATATCACTGAAGGCCCGTCAGTGTGATTTTTTTGTGCAAATTATTTCAGTGACAGTGATTTCACTGTCAATTTCAGAGTTGTATATTATGACAACAAAAATTGCCACCACAGCAGCCCATAAACATTATGTTTCTTATTTGATATGGAGCATTAATCTGATTTCAAATTGTTCTCATTATTTTTTTTTACTATTTAGGGCTGTAGTACTGTCAAAGAGTACATTGAATGATTATTGAGCAACCTTCTCAGATATGTTATATTCCTGAGGATCACTCCACTTATAAATAAAACATTTGCTTACCAGCAGACAATGGTTTGTGTGTTAATAATGCTTTTATTTACGTGATTATTTACTATTTCACTAAAGATGGTGAAATATAATGAATTCCAATTCTTGCATATTTAGTACAGGACAAATACGATCAGTGAAAAACACCTTTATGAAGGTTATGTTCAGCTTGTTTGGCAAATAACTGTTTGATTCCAAAGTTCCATTGTGGATCAGTTTGTTTCTTAGTCAGAGGTCTGATTTTGTATCATTAAACTTTGAAAGACAAGTTCATACACAACGTAAATTATTAAACATGTTGTGCAAGTAATATATTATTGGATTAGTATTAAGTTTACACTGTCCACCTACCCTTACACCAATCATTCCCGTGGAATCTAGACGGCACCGATCAGTGTTTAATACGGATCCATCCACTGGCCGATGTGTATCTATTCTCAGGGGGAAAGTGCTGACTGCACACAAAGGTGCTCCCAGGAAGAATCCTAAAACTTGGCCCCTCATCTCTCCTGATCGCCCTCACCCAATGGGCACGTATTTCTCCATCAACAGGGAAATCGTGAAAACTCATATAAGGGAATTTCTGTTTGTTTTTTTAACAAAATGGTACACTGCAGTAGCATCTTCTCGAAGATTGTGACATGCTTAGGTGTTGGATGGGATACTGTTGCGGTACACACACCGGGAGAAAAGAAACAGCAAAATTAGCATTACACAATATTTATCTAGCTATCCTGCACAACAGTATTGAATTAGGTGAGTTACTATACATTTATGAATAAAGTAACTGCCAAACAAAGCATTAACACTGTCCGCCCCAGCTCCGCGGTTCCGCGGAGCTGGCTCCTGCGGCATACTGTTATTAATAGATTATGAAGTTATATAAATTTCCCTTACCGTTAAGCGGCTAATTCCAATGAAGCGATTGACGTAGTTTTTGTTTACGTACGTGCCCCACAGCCTACGTAAGAAAATCACCAGGTTGCACCAAAATGGTG